>SOPF01033396.1:0-18314 GCA_012979155.1 Hypericum perforatum
CAATTGTGAGGAGTATAGCTGGGAAAGTGTTCGATCGTAGCGACGAGGCAAGGTTTTGTCAGAAAGTGGTGGCCAAATTCTTCCATTTGATGGGGGTGTTCTTGATCTCAGATGCGTTTCCTTCCCTGGGCTGGTTGCTGTTAGAAGGGACTACTGTGAAGGAGATGAAGAAGAATGGGAAGGACATGGACATGATTTTAGGGGGCTGGTTGGAAGAACATAGGAGGAGGAGGGTGAGAGGAGAGATCAAGGTTGAAGAAGGTGATCAGGATTTCATTGACATAATGTTGTCGCTCGAAGAGGAAAGCCGCCTTTCAGGTTTTTCCATTGACGAGGATACCAGTATCAAGTCAACCTGTCTGGTAAGTACAAGATACTCTTTTAGAATGTTGGTGTCCAACTCCTCTTCCTGTTAGCATCTTCTCGGTATCATTCTCATAGAAAGAATGGTTTGCAATTCTTAACTTTGTTAACGTGTTTAAGACGACCAATTATACCATCTGCCAACATGGTCTTTTACTGTGACAGCCGGAAATATCACGACCACTTTACGATTTTTTTTTATAAGTTGAAATATTGTATTAATAATAAATAGGAAGTACAAAATTCATAAGCCATCACACTAATTACCTGAAGTGTTTAACCTTAGTTCAATTTATCACAAAGTGAATCAATATATAAAATTAAGTTTTGGCCAACTAAATCTTCCATCTAGTTCGACCATTTTAACCATTCATGAATTCGGAGTAAGATGCTATGAATGAAAAACTTATGGTTGCTCTGCTCTTCTTGGAAGATCATTCGACTCCGAAAAAAGAAAATACTCCACATTGTTGCCACATAAATAGCAAATAAAACCTTCTCAATCATGTAGTCTTCACCTAATTCCATCCAACACGACAAGAAGGAGTGCACATCTTTATCACCAGCTCATCGCAAGCCTCTCTTGCAAATAAAATAATCCCAAATCCTTCTAACAAAAGAGCAACGGACATAGAGATTTGACACTGTACTTTCACAAGGGACAATTGTCTCATTGTAGGCTGAGAATTTCTCTCCAAGGTTTTTCGACATAGAAATTTGATCCTGTACTTTTCTTCCTGTTTAGTCCAATTAATTATGTCTGCTCTGTCATGCTGCAAGTTTGTCTCTTGAAATCAGCTAAAAGAGTTGATTGACTTGGTTAGCTTCTTTATGGAAGAAAGGCCTATGCCATTGTAAGTTCTAGGTCCAAATGTTTGTCATTCCAAACACCGCAATCTCCTATTCTGCAAGATTGTTTGAGTAAACACGAGAAATAGTCTAGGGAATCGAACTATCAGAGGTTCACCACAAAGTCAATAGTCTTCCAAAAGTAGAAAGTATTGCCATTGCCAACCTGTAACTGGAAGCCTGAGTAAAATCATCACAAATATCACTAACTTCAGCAACAATCTTGTAAATTCCACCCCAAACACCCTCACCAATTGCTAACGGAATAGACATGGTAGTGGTAGGAACAAATGTGTAAATGTCGATAATAACTTTTGCCCAAATGCTTCTAGATTAGCAATGAACTTAGAGATTTACTTGAGCAATAATGCCTGAATTTTAATCATAACATTGTCTATTCATATACCTCCCAAATTCTTTGGCGAAGCCACTCGTTCCTATTTCACAAGAGAAGACTTTGACGAATCTGTATTTCCGAACTATTTTACAATTTATGTTACTTTGTGTGTGTATTTTGTATCTACTTTCTATCTGAATGAAACTTTTCTAAGACACGTTCTTAAAATGATACCCACAAAAATGATGGTATATGTTGGTTCCATGATAACCCATGTCAACGCCTAATAATATTTTGATTTTGTTTGTTAACCATGCTAACTCTTTTTTATTGCTCCAGGCTCTGATTGCTGGGGGAAGCGACACAACGGCAAGCTCAATAGCTTGGGCGATTTCCTTGCTCCTAAACAATCAGCCGGTACTCAGAAAAGCCAGACAAGAAGTCGACAACCTCGTAGGTACAAATCGTCTGGTCAACGATTCAGACATTAAGGACCTCGTATACGTCCAAGCCATAATCAAAGAAACCTTCCGGCTCCACCCGATCGCTCCCCTCTCCGGTCCCCGGGAGGCCAATGAGGACTGCACCATCGCCGGATACCACGTCCCGGCAGGTACCCGACTGATACTAAACTTATGGAAAATCCACCGAGACCCAAACATCTGGGGCGACGACCCGTTGGTCTTCCGACCTGAGAGGTTTTTGACAAGCCACGTGGACGTTGACGTCCGGGGGATTCAGAACTATGAGCTCACTCCTTTCGGGGCCGGGCGGAGGTCTTGTCCCGGTGCTGGGATTGCGCTTCACACCCTTCACTTGACGTTGGCTCGGGTTCTTCATGGGTTTGATATTTCGACCCCAACGGGCGAACCGGTTGATTTGGCTGAGATGCCTGGAATGACCGCTCCGAAGTTGAACCCGCTTCTTGTCCATCTGAAGCCTCGTCTATTTGCCAAGTTGTATGTTTGAATTTTCAATATCTTTTGTTCTCGTACTAGATTGGAAGTATGTATAATTTCTCTGCTTTTCTTTGAAGGATTTATTTATTTCCTCTTGAACAATATATATTTTGTTTGGTTCTTGAGATGCCACACAGTATTGATGTTGTAAAAGATTAACAAATTATTGCCATAAAATTTAGAAAAAGTACATTTAACTACTATGTGTTTTTACCGATTATTATTTGAGTATTTTGTAGTTTCAAAACTATAAAATATGTTCAACTTATTTTTGAATTTTATCGCTGACAAGTCCCGAAATGTCGTATGAGTGTTTTTTGGCGAACGATGTCATCTTATTGCTGATATGGGTCATGTAGCTTAGTCTATGCCACCTAGCAATCCACAACGATAATAAAATAATTTTCAAAAAATAATAAATAATATTGATACTAATTTAATAATTTATTAACTATGATTTTGGCATAAGATAGTCCTAGTCTAAACTAGGTGAAAGTCTATGTCGACAATAAAATGACATCATTCACCAACAAATTTGGACCTTCGAGACCTACTTGTGATAAATTTTGAAATAAGTCGAACTTATTTTGTGATTTGAAAATCACAAGGTACTCAAGTGAATCGATAAAATTATAAGGTACTTAAATATTTTTTTTCTCTTTATATTTTGTTATAGATATGAAAATGTATCATGATTTTATATTCTTGTCTGTATATTTGGAAAGATTTTCTTTGGAGATTATTTTGGTAATTTATTCGTGTATAGGTATTTTTTTTAATCTTTTATTTTTTTTATTTTTCAAAATGATTTATAGTTAATCGTGGTACGTATTTGGTAAATAATTATATAATTCGGCACAAAAGTAATGATACGCATAGATTGGGTTGTGATATTTAGGCGCATGAGTAACTAACTGTACACATGAATGAATAAGTAATACATATAAAATGAGTAGTGGACACAAATGAATAGCATGACATTACATAAAATGAGTAGTGGTTAGCAATGAATTGCATGACATTATATAATATAATGAGTACCCCTAAAAGTAATAGTCGACTAGTAGTGGTACGTACACAATAAATTGTGATACGTGTGCTGTGATAAAATAAATATTGATACACTGGTTGATACATTTTCACATTTATAACACCCGAAAAATTTTATATTTACCAACGCATATAACAAATGTTATCTGGATAAGTTGACAACAGATTTTACCACTTTTTCAAGATGTTAGAGGTTCAAATCTCACTTTTTGTGACTAAGAAAAAGTTTTGCTTGGGAGTAAAACAAAGCTCAAAATTGTGTAAAACCCTAAAAATTTATTAAGCCCAATAAACTAAATTTAAAATTGACAAAAAAAAAATTGTTATATATTGCTTGGTATTCCCCCACAACTACTACATACATATTATATTAACTACTGCACACATAATTTTCTATAAGAAATAAATAAATTGTAAAGTTGTCGAAAAGGCAAAAAGAAAAAAGACGGTCACTTAGTGAACGGAAGCAAGTGCTGGCTTAATAATCTGACCCAGCCCATTTTCAACGGGCTTATGATAGCAATTAGCAAAGGAACACAAACGACAACCCGACCAGAAAAAAACCAAATTATTTTACACAAATCTTAACACCACTCAAATCTCAGTTATTCCCGGAAACTTATAATTGCAAATTTCCTCAAACTTTCTATGGCAAGTACAAGTGGGCTGGAAGACGCGGTTTAAGGAGGGCATCCACCGGAGTGGCTTTCATGTTGGTCAATCCAGGACTCTCGGTCATATCCACGGTCGTTCCATACGGACACTCAATTTCAAATCCGTGCAAAAAATTTGCAAGCGCAAGGTGCAGAACCTGGAGGCCGAACGTAATTCCAGGGCACATCCTTCTTCCGCTACCAAACGGCAGGAGCTCGAAGCTCTGGCCCCTGACGTCAACATGCTTGTGGGTTGTCAGGAATCTCTCGGGTCGAAACTCATCAGGGTTCTCCCATTCGCTAGGGTCTCGGTGGATCTTGGAGACATTGACGAAGAGACGTGTCCCAGCTGGGACATGGTAGCCGCCAATTGTACAGTCCTCCATGGATTCGTGTGGCAAGGAAAGAGGGATGGCTGGATATAATCTGAACGCCTCCTTGACAACGGCTTGAAGATACTCCAAGTTGTTGATGTCCGATTCTTTCACTTTCCTGTTCCTACCGATGCGAATGTCTAGCTCGTCTTGTACTTTCTTCAGGGCATCTGGGTTATTGAGGAGCAAAGATATCGTCCACGTCAATGTTAGTGCCGTTGTGTCCGAAGCAGCCAAGACCAGAGCCTATACAAATGAATTGTTATCTAGACAACCTCATCACTTTCGGAACTGACAATGTCGGAGAACTGAGAGCACTTACCAGACAAGTAGCTTTGCTTATGGTATCAACGTTACGATCAGAGAACTCAAGCTCGCGGCCATCAAGAATAGACAACATGAGATCCATAAAGTCCAAGTCCGTCGATTCACCGAGCTTCATACTATTGGACGGCAATCTCCCTTTCCCTTTTTCTTTGTGCTCATCCAGCCATCCTTGAAGAACATTGTCAAACTCTTGCATCACCCTTTTCATCGCCTTCTCGGTCCCACCCAAGTCCAAGAACCTTAAATACGGAAGCGCATCCGAAACCGATACCTTTCCCGCCAAATCCATAAACTCCCTAAGGGCATCTCTCCAGAACCTGACATCGTCTCCGGCCGTGTCGGATTCTTCCTCGTACTCGACGTAACGTCTCCCCACTACAATCTTCAAGATAATGTTCATCGTTATAGTGTCGAAAAACCCCTGCAGGTCAAAGAGTAGCTTGTGATTTGACATATCCTTGTTTGTAAACCACTTATTGTACAAGGCCTGTATAGCTTCGGAGACCTCTAACTCTCTCATGGGCCTCAGCTTCTCTAGCCGGAAGCTAGACAAGAGCTCAAGTGAAAGGATCCTTCTTATCTGCCTCCAATACTGGCCGTAAGGGGCGAACCCAATTATCGCGTAGTTATAGCCCATGATCTCCGTGGTAAGAGACTTGGGTCGACTCGCAAAAGCCTTGTCATTGGTGGACAGGCACTCCCTAGCCATCTCCGAGCTACTGATGACTAAAGCTCGGTGTACTCCAAGCTTGATGGTGAAAATAGGGCCGTACTTGTCAGCCAGATCTCCCAAGACTAAATGAGGCGGCAGCCTCCCGGCGAGAAGCGGCAGGTGCCCGATAAAAGGCCAAGAACCTGATGGCTCCGGTGGTCCGCCGTTTGCTTTCCGTGATAGCTTTAGGAAATACCAAATTATGTATAGCGAGAGAAGGATGGCTAAAATGGAAACAAGAGGATCTTCCATGGCTATCGAAAAGTGTTCCTTACAGAGTTCATAAAAAGGTTGTCAAAGGAATTGATTGTGAGAGAGAATTACGAGTGCGCAATTGCTTGATGTAATAATTCAAGTAGCTGAAAATAATTACTTCAAGACAAAAGGGGTATGGGGCTAGTCCTCTTTGTCGGATCAAATAAAGTATTTGATGATAAATATTATATTCACTTTCTTTTATAGGTTTTAAACTTTAGGCGAATTACCCCATAGTTCCTGGTCTTAATCAAATTCTCTTATTGGGTCTCTTATTTCTCATGAACGATTTAGTCGTCCATGTATTATGAAAAAATATTGGTCTCCGGTCCCTGGTTGACTTCAGAACCCATTTTTTTATTTTTTTCACATGTGAAATGATTATTTTACCCTTTCACAAAAAGACAAAAGAGTCATTATTTTTGTCTTTTTGTGAAAAAGTCATTTCACGTATAAAAAAAATGAAAAAAGAGGTTGATTTGGTCGGTGGGGACCCCAGACAAATATTTTCTCATAAAACAGGGACGGATTACTCATTTATGAGAAAGGAGGGATCTGATAGGAGAATTATGTTAAATCCAAGGACTAAAGAGTAATTTGCCCTTAAACTTTTTATTTGCACAACGACTCTTTTTATATATAATATTATTATGTTAATATAATTTTAATAAATAATAATATTATTATTTTGTGGAACTTTTTTACATTGTACTTCTAAAAAAACTTTTTAACATTGTATAAAATATTTTTTTAAATGGGTAAATTATTTTTTGGTTCCTCAAGTTTAACAAAATCATCAATAAGATCCTTACTGTTTCAAGAGGATCATATTCCATGGCTACCAATAAGTGGTCTTCTTCAATTTAGAATTAGTCTAGAAGTGAATACGAGCAAGAAAGTCATGATTCCTTGGATTATATGATGGGCATCTGGTGTTGATTGTGTGGCTAAAATTGCCTTTACTGTCGTACTCAACCCCCTGGCATACGGAGGGGTCATAAGTTTAGGTTTGTGGACTCTAGCTTGATGGCGATCGCCAAGTATTAGACAATTTTTTCAATTTCGTTATAGCTTTTGAATTTTTAATTTGACTTAGATAAATTTTCTTAGATTTTAAGTGTTGTTTATGACATAAAATATGTTACATATAATTGTCTATGGCTTTATAACCGTATCCATCAACAAAAAATTTAATTTTTCACCGTGGACGTTGACATTAAGTCGAACCACGTTATATCTTGTGTTTGTGTTCTTTGTGCGATCTTGTTCTCATATTGGTGCAATTTTTAATAACTTGTATCATGGCTTTTGGTATAGGATGTCGAAGGGCATGAAGTTTTCTTGTGCAACAAAAAATGGGAACAAAAAATGGTTATCGCGCTCTCAGAGAAGAAATCCAAGAATATGGAGGACCAAGAGCGGAATGAGATGGAGGCCAAGATACTACCAATAATTTGTTTGTGCTTGGCCGACAACATGATGTATCACGTGATGGATAAGGAGTCGCTAGCTGAAATATAAAAGAAATTATAGGCAAGATATATGTCTAAGTCTTTGTCAAACAAGGTTTATCTTAAACAACAGTTGAAGGGGCTCAAGATGAAAGAAGATTCAGATTTTTAGCCAGCATATTGATGGTTTCAATCAACTTATGAGCTATTTAAGAAAGGTTGATGTAAAATTTTAGAAAAAGGACAAGGTATTATTAATCCTGAATTCCTTACCAGGTTCTTAGTAGAATTTGGTTACAACTCTAACTTAAGAAAAGGAGTTCCTGGTATTGGAGGATAACATAAAAGCTCTCCTAAGATTTCATCAAAGAAGAAAAATGGATATGAACAAATAGAAGCGCTGGTTGAGAGGGATAATCATGGTGATTGAGTAAAAGATGGAAGAAAATCCAAGTCGGGGTGAAAGAGTTTTAAGAAAAATTGCTTCGAGTGTAGAAAAAAAGGACACATGAAGAAGAATTGTCCAATAAGAACTCAGGATTTTGAGGAAAGATCGACATTCATGAATGTAATCTGTTATTTAGATGGATCAGATGGTAACTATCTTACTTTTTTTATCAGGTCTAGAATATTCAGATTCTTAGGTTTTGGATAGTGTTTATTCCTTTTACTTGACGTCCAAGAGAGGTTGGTTCGACACCTATAAGTTTATTGATTCATGTATGGTAAATATGAGTGATGGTTTTACTTATACGATTATAGTAGAGATGATATCCAAATTAAGATGTGGAATGGTGTAGTGATAAAATTGTTTGAGGTTAGGCATATTCCAAAGTTGGAAAGAAATTTGATCTCATTAGGAGCCTTAAATTGTAATAGATATGGCTATAAGTTTATAGGCAGTCTAATCAGGATGGACAAAGATACTATATTGGAGATAAATGGTGAAAGAGATGCTATAAATACCTATAGGTTAGTGAAAGCACAACAATAAGTTGAGTCACATCCTTGTTGATGAAGGAGAAAAGAGCTTAAATCATGTGAAGGAAGAAGAGCTCATATCATGTGAGCTCAAATTGCGTGAGGGAGCAAATGCTTTATATGAATGGTTTGGGTAGAATTGAGAATCATAAAGATATAATTAGCAAACTATAGTTGTTTCGTAGAGGCATGATTGATAGGGAGTCATAGTTGTCTTAGTGAATCTTTATTGCTTGGCCCTACTATTATTGTCAAAAGGGATGTGTATGTCAAAAGTATTGGTTAAGTTGGGCATTGGGCATGCAAAGTCATTAATGACATCATATGCACATCAAATATCTCACTCAAATCTAAATGATGAAGTCTGAAGCATATTGAAAGTTCGGCTAAGTAGAACCAAATATTGTCTATTGTATGTTATGGCAAGTAGCATTATTATAAGATAATAATATCTAGAGGAGTAGCAGCTTGAGGTTGCTGAGCATAAACTAACTGAATAATAGAGAGCAAATCTATTGGTCATAAAGTTATTTCTGCAGATGGAGATTAGAGGTAATAGGCAAAGAAATTTCCAAAACTTGAGCTTGGGATTGGCTCCAAATTATTGAACAGAAGGTGGTAAAAAAGTTGAGATGGTCTCATTGATGGTCGGGGTTCATGGAAGAGTCGGTTTAGTTTCTCAAGATCACGTAATTCTTCTTGAAACGGTAGTTCGCCGTTCTTCACACGTAATGATTTCTTGCCAAAGTGAAGATTGTTGAGTGTGTGACGAGAAAAATCGTCATTGCTGACGTACCCAATTTATGTGTACCTTTTCCTATGCAATATGATATATACTATCATAATTTTTTCAATGAATTTCTTCTCCCACAAAATACATTACATTGAATTTTAATGATTGCAAAATGAGTTTGAACACAAAAGATATAGTCTTAATGAATGAAAAATGAGTTTGAAAAAACTTCAGACATACAATCCACATCTTATTGTGCGATTACGTCTGACATCCTTAACTGTATCACGACAAAATTTAATTTAAAAAATTGGTTAAGAAAACAGTAAATCGCTAGGAAACCTTAACCTGACATTGTATTTACCGCAAAACTTAATTCTACCCATAAAATCGCAAATTGGTGTCAGGGTCGATTGATCTAGGTTACCGATCATGTACATAATTATTTTTTAAATTCAAAATCATCATAAAAACTACGTTTTAAAAATACTCAAAACGCATCAAAATCTTGATTGCACATATTATTTAGATTCTTTGACCGAAAATACTATTAGCATTTCCATAATTAAATAGAATGCTTGAGATACTAACGTTCCTTGTTTTCCATCCAAAATCACATGTTCACGTGCAACCATAAAACACAAGAATTGCATCAAACAATCAATATCAAATTTTCTATAATATGTCACCCCTTGAGTTCACACCAGTTAGTTAATTTTGACTTCATGGACCGAAGCCCACTCCAAGCTAATTCAATCTAATTAACAAAATGATTTCACATAAAACGAGAAAATAGACATAATAACAAAATATGTAATACCGTTTTACCGTTTTTCAAATAAGACGAACGTAACGTCTCCCAAACTTGAATTTTTCTCATTTTTTCATCAGATCTCTAGTCTAGATTCGTCTGAATAAATAACCACATAAAACATTCTATCTTCAGTAGAATCGACCCCGTCCAGATCTTACCATACGCTTGTACTCCATATGAGACTATATGAGTGCTGTTAATTTTGTAGGACGGCGAATGCCGTGGCTCCCTGTTCTTCTTGGCTGCAGTCTTTCTTTGATGTACATCATATGTTCCTGTGGTGATCCTGTATTCTAGACTTGATTTATTCTGCGGCTTGCTCCCTGTGAAACCCAGCCTCCATTCTATGTAATTACGTTGGAGTAATAAGTAACATATTTATTTACCTTTATTTACCTTTCAAAAAATTTGTAGGACGGCTGATTTCAACATATAAAGCAAACTAAATACCGGATATTTTTAATACAGTCAATACAAGCTAATGTTGACCATATAGCCATGGCGCTATTTGACAAAGTATAAATGACCGACCGGTCTAATGGAAAAAGTCCGAGAAAGATTTGATTCTGCGAAGGCGATGGAAGATACAGAACTTTTGCCAAAAGTTAAGGGCGTGTTTTTTTTTTGTACGAGGAAGACTGGATAGCTACATTGCATAAGAGTACGAGGAAGACTTGGTCAAGGTTATGTTATTTTCTAAGAAATGGATTGTTTGGGGATCCAATCATACGGTCTTCTCCGGTAGCTATTTCCTATTGATAAACGGCATAATCAAACCAGCTTTGGTTCCGACAATAAATTTTTTTAGTAGATTTATTAATCACCTTTCACAAAAAGAGTCACATTCCTTTAACAAAAAGAGTAACATTTGGTTCCGACAACAATCTACGGACGTTAGCTATTTAATTACAGATTCTTTTCCCTGCATTTGTTTGTGTATTTTGCTTTCCTTGTTATTCGGTTCTCGGACGGACTCCGCCTGGCGAATCAATAGTTGGGTGTTCCTTTAAAGATTGGGAACACTATGTCTCTGGTATTTCTCACGGGACTTAGACTATCCACATTGGTGAGTTTTAAGAGGTCGATTCAGAATTCGGTCCGACCAGCCCAATTTTCGGTCGGACCAAATTTTTTTTCCTTATGATTTTTAAGTAATTTTTTGAAATATAGATAGGTATATAGGTAAATAATCTATAAATTTTATAAAAAATATGTAAAAATATCAAATTTCTAGTCAAACCCTCTGGTCTGACCAGATTTTTTGGACAAACTATTTGATCGGGCCGAAATTTATCCAGTTCGACCGGACTCCATTTTTTAACATAAAAACGACCCGCCCTGAACCCTGATTCGCAGTCCGACCGGTGATCTCGCCTGGTCGGACCATGTTTTTTAAAACCCCGATTTTAAGAAGGGTCTTTTCTATTTTTCTCTCTCATCCATGTTAGTTCATAAATTTTAGTTTCAATTTTTTTTCATAGAAGAGAGTCCAACACATTAATTCTATTTTAACTCCACCTCAGCTCTTTTTTTAAATACAGCTACTGTATCAAACTTGGACATGATTTTGAACGAGTTTATAACTGTTAAAAGTAATTATGAACTAACAAAAATAAGATTTTTTTTTAAATATAAAATTACTCCTAGATATTTTGAATTACAAGTACATCAAAATAAAAATTATATAATGAACTAAGTAGTTGAATAAATAAATAAATAATAGCAAATTACATAGTTAGCTATTTTTACTAAAGTTTTTTCAAATATGCTCAACCAAATCTTTTGTAATAGTGATGTGAGCTTCTTTATTGCAAACATCTATTTCAGCCTTATATAGCTTACTAGGGATGGGATGCATTGAGTACTTAAACCTGTGTTGGGCGCTGATATATACTACTGCTGGGGATATCTTTAAAAAATTCTTCCAATGAACAAATGCCATGTTTTTCTAGGTCATCATCTATTAACATATTATGCAATATTATAAATACCCTCATAATGTTTTCCATTTTATGTTGGTCCTATAATAGACATGGATTTTTGATAAATGCAAAATGACCATATAGGACTTCAAATGCTCGCTTCACATCCTTTCTATATCCTTCTTGATATTCAGTGAACATCTTGAGCTTCAAGATTGCTAGAGCTATAACTAACTTTACAAAGGTTGTCCAGTGTGAATATATTCTATCAGTGAGATAATATGATAAATCCCTGTGTACCGTTGATGGTGTAGTTTACTTTGAGTACTCCTCCTTCCAATACATCATCAAAAATAGGAGATATATCTAATACATTAAGATCATTGCACATACTGGGGGTTCCAAAAAAGGCGTGCCAAATCCATAAATCAGAAGGTCTTTGTGTCAACCTGACCTGTTGACATGTTAAACATCTAGCATCGAAATCTCCAATATTCTTTTTCATACTATTCTACCAATAAAAGGAGAAAAGACACTAGATCAATTGCAACAATTAAAAAAAAATAATTGTTCAAAAAAATCCAAAAACTTAAAACTGAATCCCAATATAAGCTATTAGTGAGACACAAGATTGACCCTCCCAATCAAAAGTGACTTAACCCGAGTAGCGCAAAATAAAACGTGAAAAAAATTTGTTATTGACAATTAGACCAAACCTTAAAAACCCAAATTATCGAACACTAAAAATGTTGTTGATTCCTAATATTCGAATACTATCATAACCTATTTAGGTGAATTTGATTGGTAATGCAATGGTTCGTTCGGACTAATAGAAATCTAGTTAGGAGATGTGTGTATAAAACATGCATTAAACACATAAGATTTTGAGTTTGTTTTTGTACTTTTATCTTTAGTTCTATATTGTTTTAGTTATTTTTTGAGTTCTAGGTGATTAATGGACTCTCTGTGCTAATATATAGAAAAAGACAATGTTGGCAAAGAATTATACATGAAGGTTGAGTCTAGTAGGGATAGCTAACTTGGAGGGGCATTTTCGTCAATTTTGGAGAAGAAAATGCCCCTCCAAGTTAGCTATCCCTACTAGACTCAACCTTCATGTACAATTTTTTGCCAAAATTGCTTAGTTTTCTATATATTAGCTTAACGATTCCATTAGTCACCTGAAATTCAAAAGTTAACTAAAACAATATAGAACTAAAGATAAAAGTAAAAAAACAAACTGAAAATACTATGTGTTTAATGCGTGTTTTAGACACACATTACTAGGACTTCATGGCGTTTAAAGGACTCGTGGTTTAAGAATGCGATGTCAATGTGTAATCAAGATACGCGATGCTCTCTTTTCTTATTTTTTTTCTCACTGGATTTCATCGAGTTAGGATCATACTGGAACTACGATTACAACAAAATAGGAAGAGATCCACACATTTGAGTGGATTTTTGCATCCGACATGCATGTAAAACGTAAACTTGAAACGTAAATAAAATTATTACTTAGCAAAAAAAATGAGAAAGATCTTTGGATGGTAATACATACTTGCATTTTCATTGCCTTACACTGCAACTGAAATAAATGATTTCAAAAGAACTAACAATAATATTCAAACATAAAGCTGATGAGGCAAGCGCGGGGAGATCAAGACCTCGAGCGAGGTGGCCTTGATGGTGGTGAGTCCGGAGCTCTCGCTCATATCCACCGCCTCACCCGAAGGAGTAGAGACATCAAAGGCATGGAGGAAGCTCGCCAACCCCAAGTACACCATTTGCAGGCCGAGGGTCACCCCAGGACACATCCGTCTTCCGCTTCCGAAGGGGAGAAACTCGTAGTTCTTCCCCCTGACGTCGACGTCCTTGGCAGTGGTAAGGAACCTCTCGGGCATGAACGTCAAGGGGTCGGGCCAAATCTTGGGGTCCCTTTGGATCTTCCATAGGTTGAGGATCAGCCTCGTTCCCTTCGCTATATGGCAGCCGTTGATGGTGATGTCTTCGACCAGCTCTCGGGGAGCCGACATAGGCAAAGGCGGATACAAGCGGAGCGTCTCCTTGACAATTGCCTGGAGGTAGAATAGCTTCTGAGTGTCCGACTCGTTGACCAGTCTCTCGGATCCTACAACTAAGTCTAGTTCCTCTTGCGCTTTCTTGAGGGTGTCCTTGTTGTTCAGGAGTAGTGCAATAGCCCAGATTATGGTTACTGTGGTCGGATCACAACTGCCAGCAATGATATTCTGGAATCGAGATAAAAGTTTTTTTTTATTATCAGCAAATAGCCTTTTTTTTATGGGGACATAAAAAAACAACAAATAATATTTGACAAAATACTGGTACTTGCCAAAGAGACACCCAAGGATGTGGTCGGAATAGTAAATGTAAATATTAATGTTTAAAAAATTACAAAAAATAATAGCCAAAGAATGGAAGAAGAGGACACAAGTAGTTCGGCATCAAAACCCATGACAAGTAATTTTTTCTAGTCGTGCTCCACCGTAAATTTTGTATTTTTTTTGGATCAAATTTTCCAACAGTAATTAAAGAAGAAGAAAAAAGAGAGAAAGTCCTCACCAAACAAGCGGACTTAAGAATAGTGTCGGAGTCGAAACCGGGAAAGTGTGTCCCTCGCAAAACCGAGAGCATAGAGTAGATGAAATCAGGTTCCTTGTCGGTGTTGGGGATCTCACGATGCTCGGCCACCCACTCGCTTAAAATATCATCCATTTTCTGGGCCGTCCTCTTCATGGCCTTCTCGTGTCCGCCAATGTCGAGCCAGCCCAGGAATGGAAGCGCGTCCCTCGCCACGAACAGCCCCAAGAACTTAAAGATCTCTTGCATGGCCTTCCTGATCCGCCTCGTCTTTTCCTCGTCTCCCTTGTTCGCCGCCACTGAGTACCTGAACTTGGCAAATTAGTTGTACTGGTATCATTGCAACAATATTTTGTTAAAATTGCTTAAAGAATTTTAGCCCAGGTTTTGTATGATTAGACAATAATTTATGACTCAAATTTTGATATTGTGTAAGTTTCGGCATACGTAATTTTTTTTTAAAACAAATATTTTTGTTAATAATATTTACTGGGTCAAATTTATTTTTAAAGTAAATTTGTGCATGGGTCAAATATTTTTTGTATTTAACTAATTTAAATTTGAATGAGACGTGGTTTGGTAGGACTAGAAAGATCATATTTGCATTACCTCTTGCTGGCGACCATCTTAAGAATCATGTTCAAGTTGAGGTCGCCGAACCACGAGATCAACTCGAGGGGATACACCAGCTTCGTGGGGTCCCTCTCGTCCCTCCAAGCCCGGTAAAGTTCCTTAATGGAGGTCTCCGCTTCGAAACTCCTCACGTAGCCAGTCGCCTTCACTTTCTTGTTGGAAAGCATCTCCTGGTTGGTCAGCTTCCTCGTATCTCGCCAGTGCGCCCCGTGTGGCGCAAAGCTGAACATGGCGAAGTTGTAGCCCAGGTGCTTGGCGGCTGTGAGCTTCGGGCGATTCGAAATAGCCATGTCTTTGGTGGTGAACAGCTGCTTGGACCACTCACAGTTGTTCAAAACCACGGTCTTATGTAAGCCGATTCGGATGGTGAAGATGGGGCCGTGTTTGTCTGCCAACTCGGAGAATGTCTTGAAGGGGAGAGGTGACCGAGCCAACATTGGGAGATGGCCCACTATAGGGTACGCTCCGGCCGCCGTTACGGGCGACCGAGGGGTCCCTTTGATGGTTCTATACAGCCACTTCGCTATGAAGTTGATGCACCATATGGATAGTAGGGTAGCAACTGAAAGTGCTATTAGGTTCACCATTCTATTGGATTGTTCGTGAGGAAGTAGGAGAGCCTTCACGCTCTATAATTTTGCTTGAGAGGTGACGATGGGTGTTTTATCCAGTATTTATAGGTAAATAGTTTTTTTAATTATACGATTTTGGGACAGATAATAAATTTTGGAATCTAGATTTTATAGAACATAAATATTGTCAAATTTTCAAACAAAAATGCATCAATATTAAATTTATAATGATTCAAATTTTTTTTTTATTCATAAAACAAAAATTACATTTCAGTTCATGATCGATAGATTCCCTAGTTGGGCAATATAAAGTAAATGGGAACATTAGGAAGCTCGCAGTTCATTAGCTAGAAATAGACAAATTCGGATGAGATTGCTCTTTGAGTTTTGATGTTTCTTCTTCCACAACCCCCGTCCTCATATTTGGCATTATACCTGGTGTACTTTGTACATAAGCCAGGGATCAGTCAACTGGTGCTGTATCAGGACGACGCCGTCTCGACATTCTTGGAATACCATCTCTATTCTCAAGTACGACTTGGTCCTCGACGAGCTGGTCCCACTGGTCCCATGGTCTGTCTTCTCCGCTAAATTCCATACTCTTATGCCTTTTTAAGTAAATTCTATTAACGGAAAATATTTACATCTTATCGGCTGTGGAATTTTTTATTAAGAGGTTGAGTCTGCCATTTTCATCAAAATTGTATCACTATAAAATTTGGTGGAAAAATTTGTGATAAGAATATAATAACTTGATAAAAGACCCTAACTTAGACGTTGTATATTCTTCAAAACTTAATTCCACCTCTGAGATCGCACGATTAAATACAAGATACAAACTTCTCCTATAAAATGTGAGACTCCTAGAAAGTCCTAAAATAATTCAAGCTTCGGATTGTCAATATCTTTTAATTAGTCCTTGATCAAAAAGAAATTCACATGCTGAAAGTAAATAAAATATTTTAAATATGATCGTATTATTTTTCGTCAAAAATCACATTATTTGATCTAATCATAGATCCCAGAATATTGTACTAAATAATGATTACCAAATCTTCAACAACATGTCTTCCTATCAGCCTATACCAATTAGATAATGTTGATTCATGGCCAAAAAACCTACTCCAAGCTAAGTCAATCTGATTAACAAAATGAAACCACATTGAACGAGGAAATGGCATAATAGCATAAGAGGTGATGCCGCCTCAATGCTGTCCAAACAAAATGGTATAGCTTCTCACTCTTATCATCACTTCTCTAGTTTAGATTCTTCCTTGAGTAAATAACCACATAAAACACTCTATCTTCAATGGAATGTCCCCTCACCATAGGCTTGTAATACATATGAGATTATATTAATACTGTTAATTTCGTGGGACGGCTAATTTTAACATATGACGAAAATAAAATGTCGGAACATATTTCTTTAATACACTAACTTTAAGCTATATGTTGACCAAATAATCATGTCACTATCAGACAAAGTATAAATGACTGGTCACTACAGCGGAGAAAGTCCCAGGAAATTTGATTCTGCGAACGGGAATGGAATACGTTACTGTTGCCATAAGTTAAGGACGTGTCTTTGTTGGTCTTAGTACAATCGGCCAACATATAGCTATTTCTAGGAAATGGATATATTTGGGAACCCAGTCAAACGGTCTTCTCTGGTGGCTATTCTTATTGATAACCGGCGTAACTAGACCAGCTTTGGTTTCGACAAATATCTATGGACGTTAGCTATTAAATTACAAGTTATTATTGTTGCATTTTCTTGTTCATTTCCCGTTCGTTGTTATTCGGATTTCGGAGGGAAACCGTTGGGAATCGGAACGTGGCAATTAGTAGTTGGATGTTCCTTTAAAATTGGGAACGCCCTGTTTTCTAATTTTTTTTTTAAACCCAAGAAGAATACCATATAAAAAGTTTCGATAACATTTCGATTGCAATTAACCAAGAATGAATTGCAATCAAAATCATACAAAGCTCTAGTTATATTACATTTAACGATCTCAACTACAAAATCAAATGTTGATTATTAATGCCACCCATGTAATTTTTTAGGCTTTAATACATGAACAATCGAAACATAATTAACCAAAGTTAAGTGAGCGCCAATAAAGAAACAACCAATTAGACTTCATTTTAAAAATAAAATTTAACTACAAAAAACGTGAAGAAACAAATCTCAAATTTGTTGATACCATTTGATATTCAAATAATATGTATACACTATTTGAGTTTAAATTTGAAATGCAATAGTCCATTTGGACTAGTGCAGTAGGATTCTAGCTAGGAAACATGTAAAGCAACGTATCCCTTAAATAAATTTTGTTGAGTTATAATTTTACCGAAATACAATTACAACCTCTTAGAGAAAGGAATCATGGTATTCGGGTGGGGCTTTTGCCACGGGGGTGTATGTAACACGTAAATTTGGAACATAAATGAAATAATTACTTACCAACAAAAGTTCAGAAAAACCTAACAAAGAAGTGAGTTTTTTAATGTCTCAAACTGCATAAAATTGAATTTAAAAGAACTGGATTTAAGTGAACTGACAATAAATATTCTACATCCCTTTAGACATAAATCCGGTGAGGCAAGCGCGGGGAGATGATGACGTCGAGCGGGGTGGCTTTCATGGTGGTGAGTCCAGAGCTCTCGCTCATATCCACCGCCTTACCCGAAGGAGTAGACACATCAAAGGCATGGAGGAAGCTAGCCAAAC
>SOPF01033423.1:0-11685 GCA_012979155.1 Hypericum perforatum
GTCGAGAGAACATTTTATCATTCTAAGCATGGTAAAGAAGCAATTTAAGCCTTTCTAGCACGAGAGTGTAGTTTGGTTGATTTAGAAACACTAGGACCATATTATGTACTTAGTAAACCTTCTGAATTCGATGATTATTGTGGTTTTAAGTTCACTTTGCTCATTTGTGCAATATAAGTTGTTAAGAATCTGTTTTGAAAACCAAACCTTCAAGTAACTAAATTCATAATTTGTTAGATTAGTAAACCAACTTAGAACGAAAGTTTCCATCAAACCACTTCATAATTTGATCTTAGACAAGTTACTAAACCAAGTTGAAGCTTTAAACTCGGTCTTTGTGGGACGATTTTCCCTTACTTACTCATTTGTGCAACCCTGCTAGAAAACTTGCTGTGTTAGCGCACGCCAGAAATAGGTGGTGTATGCCAACTTAGGCCATCCGAGGCAAAAACTCTCATGCCAGAAGAGTTGGTGTACCCCAACTCTTCAAAAACGTAAAACCTGGCGCACGCCAGGAAATTTTGTCGTACGCCAGGTTGTCTAGACAGACGACCTGTCATTTAGAAAAGCAGCAGAAAACTTAAGGAAAAAAAGCAGACCCTCTCGTCTGGGAGGTTTACGAACAAATTGCCGCCGTTGTCGGGGATCTAGCTTAAACACTCGATTTGGTGAACGAACTTGGAATAGGAAAATCTTGCTTTTATATAATTAAATAATATAATATATATAAATTGTAAAGAAAAACAAAACCAAAAAAAATTAGAGTTAATTTAGCATTACTTGCAACACAAGTTACTTGCGAGGAAAATTACGTGCATGTCCTTAACCAGGTCAACAAAAAAATTTCCGTTAGAATTTGAAGAAGATATTACTCAAGTAGAAAGGTCATTGCGCAAAGCTAAAAGAGATAAATCAAGGATGGATCAAAGACAAGAAGGACAAGGAGCTAAAATTCAAGCTCCTAGAAGATCTTTAATAGACCATGGAAGACCGACTTATCAAGGAGCAAAAACTGGAATCCAGCAGCCAGCTATTGAAGCTAATCACTTTGAAATCAAGCCGACAGTGATTCATATGCTTCAAGCATCGAGTCAGTTCTATGGACTACCTAATTAGGACGCAAATGACCATCTTGGGAACTTCATGAAATTAGCTGATAACTTCAAGTATCAGGGAGTATCTGATGATACTGTTAAGATACGAATGTTTCCATACATGCTTAGGGATAAGGCTAAACTATGGTACAAGCAACTAAAAGATTCTCCAATAACCACTTGGGAGACACTTGCCAATGCTTTTCTGGATAAATATTTCCCATATTCAAAGATAAGCAAGCTCGTCAAAGAGATAACCAACTTTGAACAATTTGAAAGTGATTCTTTGAGTGAAACTTGGGAAAGATTTAAGGAGTTACAAAGGAGTTGCCCTCATCATGGTTTAACAAAGGAATCTTTGCTCAAAACTTTTTATTTCAGCCTTTTACCTACAACAATGGGAACTGTTGATGCTGCCTCCAATGGGAATTTTCTGAGGAAGGAAAGAGATGAAGCCTTCCATATTCTGGAAGAATTGGCAGCAACAAACAGGATAGTCGCAAATGAAAGAAGAAAGTAACCAATGAGAGAGCTGAGTGAACTAACTAGGAGAAGTGAGAAGAAAGGAATGATTGAACTTGATGCTTCCTCATCATTTCAAGCTCAGCTAGATTTAATGGCAAAGCAGTTGCGAGACTTGACCGTAACCAAAGTTGATGCTGTTACTATTCAACAAAATTGTGAAGCTTGTGGTAACATTGGCCATGATATGAGTCAATGTGGCATGATAAACCAACAAACTGAGCCAATCAATTTTGTTAGTGGTCAAGGACAAGGAGGAAACTGGATGGGGAACAATCCATATTCTTCAACATATAATCCTGGATGGAGGAATCATCCTAACTTCTCTTAGAAAGATAGAAGCAATAATGATAGCATGGCAATTATTCCTGATAAAGGACTACCATTATGTGTCCCACAAGGACTGCCACCTGGTTTTCAACCACGTGGGATTTTGGGAGAAAGAATGGGGGCCCTAGAGAAAAGATTTGACAAGGTAGAGAAATTCATCCAGCAAACTGGAGAATCATCAACTAACCAAAGCGAAATACTGAAAGCTTTGGCAAGTCAAGAAGCAAGGCAAAATAATTTAGAATAATTCCTTAGGGGCAAATCAACTGCCATGCGCAATATGGAAATACAACTTGGGGAAATTGCAAAGACAAATGTCCAAAGAGCTTGAGGTTCACTCCCTAGTTCTACCAAAGAAAATCCTCGAGGTCACGTTAATGCTATCGCTTTAAGAAGCGGTAAAGAATTAGCCTCTCAAACAGTCAATGAGAAGGCTAAGGAAAGAGAAGTAGTGGACTTTAGCCAAGATAAGGTTAAAGATGTAGAGGAAAAGAAAGTTGAAGAAGTGCCGCAAGAGAAAACTTCAGAAAAAAAAGTGGTAGAGGAAGAAGAAGTTTACGTATCACCACCACCAATGATTCCCATTCTACCTTATCTTCAGAGGGTAAAGAGAAAGTCGGGAATGGATGATAAGTTTCTCCACTTTATAGAGAAAATGAAGGATGTACAGATTAGTGTCTCTTTCTTTGAGATGCTAGATCAAGTTCCACA
Organism: Hypericum perforatum; assembly: GCA_012979155.1. Lineage (NCBI taxonomy): Eukaryota > Viridiplantae > Streptophyta > Magnoliopsida > Malpighiales > Hypericaceae > Hypericum > Hypericum perforatum. The sequence goes on from SOPF01033423.1 coordinate 2,658, forward strand.
CTATGCAAAGTTTCTTAAGGAACTCGTGACGAAGAAGAGGAAGTGGGAAGATAAAAAGACAGTCGCCCTTACGGTAGATTATAGTTCTCTAATTTCAACAAATCTTCCTACTAAGCTTCAAGATCCTGGGAGTTTTGCGATTCCTAGTTTTATTAGTGACACTGAGTTTCCAAAATGTTTATGTGATCTAGGCGCAAGTATCAACTTGATGCCTTTATCGACATTTTGAAAACTAGGATTGTGTGATGTAAAGCCAACTTCTATGCTACTCCAGTTGGCAGACCAAACAATAAAGAAACCATTTGGTGTGGTTGAGGATGTCGTGATAAAAATCAACAAGTTCATCTTTCCAGTTGACTTTGTGGTTCTGGATTTTTCTGAGGACAAGAATTGTCCACTAATTTTTGGCAGACCCTTCCTCAACACTGCACACGCATTGGTTGATGTTCATAATGGTAAATTGGTTCTCCGAATAGGAGAGGAGAAAGTTGAGTTTAAAATGAATAGTGTTATGCACCATCCTCTTGATGAAGGGATGTGCATGAAGATTGATGTTGTGGAAGATTGTATCCTGTAATTTTGTAAGAAAAACATTTCTAAGATAGAGGATATAGAAGAAGAACAACAAGAAGAAGAAGAATATGTGGAAAACGTGAAGGAGGAAATGGATAAGGATGGTCTACTTAAGGAACTAGAGTTTTATTTGAAGTACAGAACTCCACCCTCAATTGTGAAAGCTCCATCCTTGGAGTTGAAAGAACTACCCTCGCATCTAAGGTATGCGTTCTTAATAGATAGAGGGAGGTTACCAATTATAATCTCGAACAAGCTCTCCAAGGATGAAGAGGACAAAGTGCTCGCAATTGTGCACAAAAGGATTAAGGCAATTGCTTGGCAAATCTCCGATATCAAGGGGATAAGCCCATAAATTATGATGCACCATATTCACATGGAGGATGGAGCAAGGTCGAGGATAGACCGACAAAGGGGACTTAATCCAAACATGAAGGAGGTTGTGAAGAAGGAGGTGATCAAGCTTCTAGAAGCCGGAATTATCTATCCAATTTTGGATAGTGAGTGGGTGAGTTCAATTCATTGTGTCCCCAAGAAAGGGGGAATGACAGTAGTAATCAATGATGAGGGGGAACTCATTCCAACACGTACTGTGACCGGTTGGAGGGTGTGTGTTGACTACAGGAAATTGAAATGATGCCACACGGAAGGATCACTTCCCTTTGCCATTCATTGATCAAATGTTAGAAAGAATTGCGGGGTATTCTTACTATTGCTTTTTGGATGGGTACTCAGGGTATAACCAAATAGCGATATATCCTAGAGATCAGAAGAAGACATCTTTCACCTGTCCCTTTGGTATTTTTGCTTATCGCAGAATGCCTTTTAGATTAAGTTGTGCACCAGCAACATTCCAACGTTGTATAGAGTCCATCTTTTGGGAGATGAACGAGAAGATTATGGAAATTTTTATGGATGACTTCTCTGTATTTGGAAATTCATTTGATCATTGTCTGGAAAATCTTGATAAGGTATTGGAAAGATGTGAGGAAAAGAATCTTGTGCTCAATTGGGAAAAGTGCCATTTTATGGTAGACGAAGGAATAGTTCTTGGACACAAGATTTCTAAAGTTGGAATGGAAGTGGATAGAGCTAAGACGAACGCGATAGAGAAGATGATTGCACCAACCACAGTTAAAGGAATTAAAGCCTTTTTGGGTCATGCGGGCTTTTATAGAAGATTCATTAAGAACTTCTCTCTAATTGCCAAGCCTCTAACAAATTTGTTAGTTAAGGACGTGTCCTTCAACTTTGACGAGGAATGTCAGAAGGCATTTGATGCCTTAAAGAAAGCTTTAGTAACAGCTCCGGTTATTTCATTGCCGGATTGAAAACTTCCATTTGAGCCAATGTGTGATGCAAGTGACTTAGCTTTGGGTTGCGTACATGGACAAAAGAAAGAAGGGAAGGTCCATGTCATCTACTACGCAAGTAGAGTGCTGGTAGGGGCTCAACTAAATTATACAACCACAGAGAAAGAGTTACTTGCAGTCGTCTACGCTTGTGACAAATTTAGAGCATACTTGGTGGGTTCAAAAGTTATAGTCTATACAGACCATGCAGCTTTGAAGTATTTATTTTCAAAGCGAGATGCAAAACCTCGCTTAATGTGCTGGATTCTGTTACTTCAAGAATTTGATTTGTCAATCAAAGATAAGAAAGGAGCTGAAAATGTTGTCGCAGATCATCTCTCTCGGTTAGAGAAAAGCGATGGGATGGAAAAAAATGGTAAGATACAAGAAGCGTTTCCTGATGAAACTCTGATGACAATGAGTAGAGTGGACGCCCCCTGGTATGCAAATTTTGCCAACTTTTTAGTTGGAGAAATTATTCTAGTAGGTCTAAGTAATCCTCAAAGGAAGAAATTCCTATGGGATGCTAAATTGTTTGTTTGGGATGATCCATATCTCTTTAAGAGATGTAATGATGGAATGCTTCGACGGTGCATTGTTGATTAGGAAATAGCTAATATTTTAGAGCAATGTCACAACACTACTTACTCAGGTCATTATAGAGCAACAAGGACTGCAGCAAGGGTATTTGAGTGCGGATTCTATTGGCCTTTCATATTTAGAGACGCACGTACCTATGTGAAACAATGTGATCACTACCAGAGAACGGGTAATATATCTAAAAGAAATGAGATGCTATTATCTGGTATTTTAGAGGTTGAGCTATTTGATGTGTGGGGGTTGGACTTTATGGGACCTTTTCCCACATCGAATGGCAACAAATACATCTTGGTTGGAGTTGATTACGTTTCAAAATGGGTAGAAGCCTTGGCGTCACCCACAAATGACGCTAGAGTTGTTATCCTATTTCTTAAAAAACTCTTCTCGAGATTTGGAGTACCACAAGCAATAATCAGTGATGGTGGATCACATTTTTGTAATAAACCATTCGAAGTCCTACTTAAAAGATATGTGGTAACTCATAAGGTGGCAACACCTTATCATCCCCAAACAAGCGGACAAGTGGAACTTTCGAATCGAGAGCTCAAAAAGATTTTGGAAAAAATGGTGGGATCGAAGAGGAAAGATTGGTCAAATAAGCTCGATGATGCCTTATGGGCATATCAAACGGCATTCAGAACCCCAATAGGAATGTCGCCCTACAGGCTAGTTTATGGCAAAGCATGCCATCTTCCTGTGGAACTTGAGCATCGTGCGTTCTGGGCCATCAAGACCCTTAATTACGATTATAAAAAGGCGGGAGAACGAAAAATTCTCCAACTCTATGAGTTGGAAGAAATTCGAGATCTTGCATTCGAAAGCTCAAGACTCTACAAGGAAAAGACAAAAAAAGACATGATGCCCATATTATCAGAAAAGATTTTAAAGAGGGTCAACATGTTCTTCTTTTTAACTCTAGATTTAAACTCTTCCCTCGGAAGCTCAAATCTAAATGGAGCGGACCTTATACGATTATGAAAGTGTTCCCTTTTGGGGCACTTGATTTACAAAGTACCAAGGGGGAGGTATTCAGAGTTAATGGCCAAAGATGCAAAATCTACATGGGAGGAGACATCATTAACCAAATTGCAGAAGTGCAATTGGTTAATATGTTGAATAATGCATAAATACGACAGTAGTCAAGCTGACGACTCTAAATTAGCATGTTTAGTTTTTTTTTGTTAGGTTCATTTTTAATTTTATTAGTATTTACTTCTATTATTTTACTAATAGGGATTATATTACTTTCTTTTATGTGCAGAATTACAAGAGAGGAAGAAATGTTTTGCTCAAAGTACATTTTACTAGTAAGTTTCCTAGTGAAAAATAAACTTCCACTAGAAATTTGCCTAGTTATTCTCCGTACAGCAAAAGAAACTTTGAGAATCGAGTGTCGTGACTTACGACATGCTAGTCACCCTTTGCCAAAAGTGAGAATCGTAGAATTAAATGGTGGCTCTACTAGGCGTAATGCCAGGAGAGTCGCAAGGAAAGGAACTAGTACATCATGGTACTCCGATTATGAGGTGTGTCTATTGAAACAACAAGAGATGGATCAGTAAGACAAGTGTTTCTCTTTTACCTGTTAAAGGATAAAAAACAAGATGTTTGAGACTAATCTCAAAGAAAATCCCAATGGACATTTGTCTTGTCATTCTGAAGCAAGCAAAAGAAACTTTGAGACTCAAGAGATGCAGAGAGAATTTGGAGAAACATTCGAGAGGAACATCAAAGTGTGCGTATAGACGAAGGATGGCTAGATTTGGGTTTTGTCACAATTGTGGGAAGTTGGAGCAAGACGGTGTTTGTAGCAAACATACTACAATATCGTAAACTGAGAGAACTGTCCTTTTGCGTCAAGACCCCATTAAGCTTCGTGCTAAAAGGGTTGCGAGACCAGAAAGTTCGTCTTGGTATGCGATTGAGGAGCTGTGTGAGCGGCAGATATCAAAGTTGCACCTTTGACAGTGATTGCATCAGAGATAGTACTATATGCCAATCGAGCGACTGTGCTAATATGTCATGACCTTGTTAGGCTTCGTACCGAAAAGATCACGATAATTGACAATCCGTCAAAAGAATGACCCATCAGAATGGGGCGTCTGGTTTTCAAGCTTTCCAGGAACGCAGCGTACATAAAAGCCAAAAAAATTAAAAATAGAAAAACAAAAAAAAATAGTTTAGATGTACATGTGTGTGTTGTTATCACAATTTGTAGTTTAAGTGTTTGTTAGTTAGTTGGTTTAGGTAAAATGTAAATGGCAAGAGCTATTTTCACCAAAAATTCACTGACTGGCGTGTGCCAGAACTAATTGGCGCACGCCAATTATGCACGAAAACAACATCTGGCGCACACCAGGAAAAGGTGGCCAGAAATGGGAAAACAGAAATCTGGCGTATGCTAGACACCTCTGGCGTACGCCAAGTAGGTCAGAAGGGGGGTATAAGTTCGGCAGTGGCCGATTTTTACTCATAATTCACCATCCACCAGAATTACCAAATTTGAAACCTAGATCTACTCTTGCCCAAGAATCTCGAATACATTGCCCACATTACCCAACTCCCAAAACATGATCTACGATGTCAGGAGCTGATGGATCTAGCCGGGTAAGTAGGAGCAATACAGGGAAGCGCGTGCGGACTCCTATACCATCAGGGTCAGATTCTTCATCAGATCGACCCAGAGACATCCACCACTGCTACAACGCTCCCTTCGCAATCTTCAACGATTGGGAGGGAGAGAGGTACCAAAGATTTTCTCAACTCACTACTGTTAGTCATTTTAAGATTAATTGGAATGAGATGAGAATTTTAGGGGTAGCATATGAGTTGGATGAGGCTTTTGATAAGATGGGATGGGGGTACTTTAAGGATAGAACAATTTTGGATAGACAGGAGTTAGCGATGGAGTTCTACTGCACTCTGCAGGTTTAGGTAAATAGGCGTTCATTTACTGCACGAGTTTTTGACACTGATCTTAAGATCGATGAAGCTGAATTTGTTGACCTGTTTGAGCTTACAAGTGGTGGTGGAGCTTTAGATTTCTACCCAATTAGGTTAGCCCATCAGGCATGGCATGAGATTACTGGTTTCGCTCGATATGAGTCGGGGAGGGTGCCTAATGCGTTGATTAGAGAACCATACTTAAGTATCCTCCATTGCTTTATGACTCTAACCTTCTATGGTCAATGAGAAGAGTCTAAAATGTTCCGATCTCAACTTTATGCCATCGACTGCCTCTGCTACGATGTTAGGTTTAGCACTTATGCTATGGTGGTTGACTGCTTTGCACATTCCATTACCGATAGGGAACCTAGGCATATTTACCTAGGTCATATCATTTCTCGCATTGCACGTCACCATTTTCCTGCAAGATTTTCAGAGTATACAGGGTCATATGTGGAGCCGGTGGATCTTGACATCGACAAGCTCAACTACAGCAAGCTGATCAAGAAGACGATGACAAGAAATGGCGAGGAGATAGTACGGTACAAGCTGTGGGAGAAGCGTCAGGCGGTCCTAGCTACCCTTACCAGATTAGGCCTTCTACCACCGGTGCAAGCAATTGACCCTCAGGAGCAGGAGCAGGAGGAGGAAGAGCATCATGACGAGGCTGGACCCAGCCATCAGTCTCCACGCCCGCAGGTAGATCTTCATGACCAGTTTGCTGCGATGCAGTTGCAGCTGCAGGGCTATGGAGACTAGCTTCAGGGATATGGCGTCCAGCTTCAGCAAGTGATGTCATTGACTGCTCGCATTGAGGAGCACTAGAGAGTGCAGATAGAGGAGCAACACGCATTCTACGCTGAGCAACGAGCATTTATGGAGCAGCAGAGGGAGCAAGTAGTGTGGATGCGACAATAGGCCAAAAACTTCGGTACTGGATTCATGTTTCCACCACAGTCTCCACCGCAGCCTCCAGCACGGGATTGACAGGGAGCTCCTACTTCCTTAGTTTTTTTTGCTCTTTTGTGTTTTAGATTTCATTATGTTGTTTGTTTGCTTATCTTTGTTTTAGCTTACTTGCATGTTTGTTCTTTTTATACTTGTGTGATATTTGTGTTTTTGATTGCGTGTATTAGACACCTTGAGGACAATGTGTCATTCAAGTGTGGGGGAGGGTTCCTTCCAAGAAGGAATCTTTCTTTTTAGGACGTTTAGATTGTCTAGGACGTGTAGGTTTAGACTTGGCATGAATTTTTCATAAAATTTGACCCCCCTCAAAAATTTTCAACTTATGTTAGAATTTTATCAAATCCTTAGTTAGGGATTTAATTTGAGCACAAAGCCTAGGAATTGGTAGAAACCTCACACTCTATTGTTTAGAAAGGTAGTTTCACTATGTAGACTAAACTAGAGAGTTTTTGAGTGTACCTTGTGAGGATTTGAGCCGACGGAAGAGACACCAGTCTCTATTTTTCATGAGGTGCATACTTGTGTTAATTAATTGAGGCATCCTACTAGTACTTATCGTGGTCTAGGTTGCATGGAAGTTAGTGAGATAATGGGGCATTCTTTGATATTTGAGCCTAGAGCCTTAGAGCCAAAATCCTTTACTATCGTTTGCGTTAAACCATTTGAGCTGAGCCTTTTTATTGATCTTAGATGAGGAAGCCAACTTTGAGCCTATTATCCACCATCTTCCCTACCTTTGATCATCTGATTCGAGGACTTATAGTTTGCGCTTGTTAGGAATGTTTGTATTATGAGTGGTCAGTATCTGAAACCGACTTGGGGTATATGTTGGGATTTTATTTTATAGTTTATGACCATGTTGAGAAGCCGAGTTTTGCTTAGACACGTGCATGAGTTATAGCATGTTGAAAAAGAAAAAAAAGTGAAAAGAAAAGAAAAGAAAAAGAAAGCGAAAAGAAAAGAAAAGAAGAAAAAAGTGAAAAGAAAAGAAGAAAAGAAAAAAAAATGTGTGAAGTCAAATAAGCATAAGTTTAGGCAAAACTTGAGCTTCTAAGTCTTTGTATATTGGGAGATTGGGGAAGTGTATGTTTATTATACTTGGTGAGGATGTTTTAGATTAGACGAGTGACTGCTTAGTTCATGTATTGAGTCCTCGGATTGGGTGGTTTAGCCACTTCCCATATATTTTACCTCACCCTGACCTTCAGCCCCATTACAACCCGATGAAAAATCCCCCCGATCATTTACAATCATTGCGACTTTTAGGTAGCACTGAGTAGGACGTAGGATGCTTTGAGATATTGACCTGTATGCGAGTGATAGGAAGTTGACCATACACATTATATGAGTGATACATGTTACTATCCTTGAGAGTTTAACCTTCTAGTATCTTTTACATAGAGTTAACACTTTCTTAAATAATAGAGTGTCGAGGCGTTTACTAGTTCATAGTGTTTTGTGCTTTGTAGTTGATGACTTAACTAGGTTTTTGATGAGATTTTAATTTAAGTTGATGTTTTTTAGGGAAGTTAAGTTTTGAAAGAGTCTTGCCAAGTCTTTACCTTGTTATGTGTTTGCGTGTGTGTTTATGATTTTTGTTTTTTTTGTTACCTTGTTGTCAGCATTTGAGTCTTGCTTGGGGACAAGCAAAGATTCAAGTGTGGGGGTGTGATGAATGCTTAAAACACTCATTACTTGTGTCCTTTGTCTAGTCCGTTTTTAGTATTCTAGGTTGTTTTATTTGAGTTTTAGTTATCTTTGGCGTAGTTTTGTTTATTTCATGTTTTTAGTCATGTATTTTGTTTCTCATTAAGTTTTATGGCTTTAGGAGCTAATTCAAGGAAATGGATGACGATCGAGCTAGACGAGCGGATGCATGGACGAGAGGAGAGATGCGAAGGCGAGAAGAGCAAAGCTGAGGACCTGACGTATGCCAGAGATAGGTGGCATACGCCAATGATACACCAGGAGCAAATGACTACAAGCAAGAACGACCAGACGCGAACAACCGAGCACCTGAGGATCTGGCGCATGCCAGGAAAAGTTGGCGCATGCCAGACCGGACAGTGACACAGCCAGCAACTTGCCTCTTTGAGTGGAAAACAGTAGAGGGGGCCATGCACTCAGGATTTTTGGCCTTCTTGTGACCTTGGCAGACCATTATGGTGTAGAGGTGGATAGTTGTTAGGATATTAAGTTAATTTATATTTGTTTTGACTTTTGACTTTTGTTTTATGCTAATAATGAACATTAGTGTAGAATAGACAAGGGTGTGTGAGAGAGAGAGAGAGACAGCACGAACTTGGGCATCCTGCCTGTGAAGAACTTGAGGAAAAGATGAGGATCACCTTGTAAAGCTTTCTTCTCTTGTATTCTTCGTTTTGTTAATTAATGCTAAGTATGTTCATATTTTTGATTATATTGATCTTTGCAAGCATGTGTGAGTAGTTGATCTTTGAGTTTGGTGGCTTAAAGCCACTACTTAGTCACGGTTTAGAGGGTTAAAAACTTGATGAACATGTCAAACTAACGAACTTAATGCTATGCTAAACTTGCTTGATCACCAAGGCTAGAAGTTAGTTTAAACT
>SOPF01033444.1:0-42571 GCA_012979155.1 Hypericum perforatum
ATATCTTTCCTATTGCAGGGACAAGAGAAAAACTCGTGGAGAAGCTACAGAGATTTGAGAGGCTGGCGGAGATGGTCTCTCTTGGAAATTGGACGTCAATGGACGAGCCCACCAGCCCCCAAGAAGAAGAAGAAGATCATAGAGAAGAAGCAACATACGAGCTCGAAGATAACGTGAGAGTGGCAAGTCCAAGTCCATTAGAGACCAGCCAAGATGGTGCAAGAAAGCTACTTCTGGACTTCTTCATGGAAGAATTATCAAATTCACAAAAACATGCATCTACAAGCAAAAGTTTCGGGTTCGAGTTGGAAGAAACTTTGATCGAGAGAGCTGTAGCATGGGCGAAAGGCGAGCATGGAGAGTGGACGAAGAAGAAGGACTACCTCAAGGACATGGACATTGGAGTGGCCAGCAAGTTTAAAGAAGAACAGGAGGAGATTGCTTTTGTTATTGGGGACGAGACACTTGCTGTTTTGATTGATGATCTCATGATTGATCTCTTATTAGATTGATTTATTACGTTAGTCGTTTAATTAATAGCCTAACATGTATGTTTATATTAGCGGTAGGCTAATATGTATGTTAATCTATGGTATTTTTCATTACTTTCATATTAGAATTTGGATATCAAGTAATTTTGGAAAAAAATTGTGGGAAGTGGAACTCATACATATGCTGTATCTGAAGCCAAAAGGTCAAGCCCGGAGGAATGGCTCCGTGACGAAGTACAAGCCCACAGGCCAAGCCCGACAAATATATAACCAATTTTATTAGACCAAGTCTTGGCTAATGCCAATATGGCTAGTCCCACTTGGTTTAACTTTTTGGTTAATAATATTTGTTATTAATTATTCTAATATTTATTGAACCGATTAATAAATATTTTGAATATAAAAATATCTATAAAAAAATAAAAATTTATTATTGTCGCTTTCTCAAGCCATTTGGTTTAGCTAAGCATATTTGGGATCATATTTGGCAGTGGAAATTAATACAAGACAATTATCTACAATGAATTCATTCAATTATAATTGTTCAAACATTTGATTATATATAAGTAAACTATTCTAACATATCTGGTTAAATCATTGCGTGAAACTATTCGACCATTTGAACGTTTGCGATTATCTTAGTGAAATTATTTAAATATATATGATCAAATCAACACATGAAATAATTAAAATATACATAAGTGGACCATTTATTATAACTGAGTACAACTATTTCAATGTATTACAAAAAATCATTTAATTTTTAGGATAGTACCAAGGACGGATATATATGTAAAGGTGTGGGGGCACCCAAAAAAAATTTATAGCTAATATTTAATCCAAAAAAAAGTTTACCTTCATTGATATTGACTACTTTGCCTCCACAATTAGAAAAGGAAAATATCGACAAAATAAAATTTTAAGATTTTTTTATTAGCCCACAAACATCTAAAGAAAAGAAATTATTTGGCCCACTAATCACACCCCATATATTTTACCAAAAAAAGACTATTCATAATTATCAATTAGGATTTCAAAAATAGAATAAAAACTATCTAGAATCTACTTTTGATAAGGCAAAATTGACTCAGTTTGCACAATTTTATCCCAACGAGTTTTCTCTAGTACATTTAAGGGCACTTGATACTCAGCTTGACAATTACATTTCAGATTTGCGTTCACATGCTAAATTTGCAAAGTTAGAGAGACTCGTGGATTATATAAAATGATGGTGCAAACAGGTCGATATGTTGTTTATCGGTTAGTTTCTATGCTAATGCAGTTGGCTTTGATTTCACTAGTGGCAACGGCAACTGTGGAGAGAATATTTTCAGCTATGCATTTTATAAAGAATCAGTTGCAAAATTGAATGGGGATGAATGGGTGAATGATTGCCTCATAACATATATGGAGAAGGATATTTTTTACAATATTGATGCAGAGATGATCATGAAGAGATTCAGAACATGAAAAAAAGATGGCAATAATTATGATATATTATAATTATTTGATATAAGATTATAATCTAATGTTGTGAACATTTTTTTTGTCAATTGCATAAATTATATAAATATTTTTTCTTCATAGTATAAATTTTCTAGATCCGTCCCTGAACATCCGCAACCTCAGTTTCTTTTGCCCTCATCGAAGACTACCTTTGTCCTTGCAATTGCTCTATTCTTGAATTTCAGAATTTCAGAAGAAAAAAAATATTTAGTACACTTGTCAAGACAAATAAAAATATCTGACACATATTTTAATAAAAAATTTATACATGCTAATTTTAACGTACACACCATGTCAATATTGACTTACTCGAAATGACAATATTGAAGAATAAAAAATAGTAGCGCAGTCCTTTTGTATGATTTGAAATAATTACTCTTTGTACCCAATTCAATCCTGATTCATATGTCCAACAATTCGAACATTATTCTTTTTTTTCTCCTTTTATTTTGATATAAAAATACATTAAATTGGCTAATCGTAAAAAAATGTCAAATTTTAATTAAATGCTTATCAGAAATCACCTTTTTTTTCTTTGAAAGATGCTTATTTGAAGATCAATTTTATAATGGTGACAATTCGATATGTGAATATTATTATTATATACCTGGAAAATAAATAATAATATAAGCAGAGTGATATGATCTTTGAACTATTAATTTTTTTCCTTATTAGTATTCTCCTTAATCGGGGATTTCAGATTCATGCGACAAGTAACATTAATAAACTACAAATTCATATAGAATAACTTCCTAATCAAGAAATCCTATTTAGGGTAGATTACTAATTTAATGTGTCTTAATCCAATTAGATAAATAAATCAGGAAATTCATTACGCAAGGAACCAAAACTGGAAATCTAACGAGTCCTAATCCTGAAAGAAAACCTATTATCAGATGCCTTGCATCACAAACAACTATAGGAAAACTTGTACAGTTATAAATAACACCCTCCACCGTTAAAAAACTATCCAAGGTTCTCTTCTTGGAGACATAATCGAGAAAATCACAATGGCAAGGTTGAGAAAGAAGACGTTGAGGAAGAAAAAGATAAACAATTGGAACAGGTTCATTAGAATCCCTAACGAGCTTGTGACGGAGATATTGACCCGTGTCTCTCGGAGTTCTATTACAAGCCTTTTCAATGCTAGGGCAGCATGTAAAGTTTTGAAGGAGGCTTCGTCTGATGACTATGTGTACGAGCACGTCTCGTTGAAGAACATCGATAAGGTTGGATGGAGGAGAGAGACCAAAGCGTACAAGGAGGCGTTCTTACAGCGATGCATTGCGTGTGGTAACGTGGAAGCCCTGTTCCGAGAAGGGCTAAGGCAAATCTTTGATAACGAGGATGACAAGATGGTGAACTTGGGGTTTCGTTATATATGCAAGGCTGCTTGGATGGGACACCTCGGAGCAACTTATGCTTGCGGGATCATCCTTGTGTGTTTCGATGGCGAGAAGAGACGAGCCGGTCTCGAGCTCCTCTCTCACCAACTGACGAGCTCCCAGTTGATCAAGCGATGCAGGAAGGATGTGATCTCAGTGCTCTCTCACTGCTGGGTTTGGAATCACAAAGTTGGCGGACGTGACCATAATGATATCCGAACAGAGCATAAATGCGACGTCCGATCGAGGGGGCGGTTGTGGGACGATGACCAATTCGAGGTGCTACAAGACTATGAAAGTTGCTGCGATTCTTGCCGATGGGATCACGAGGCCAAACTTTTCTTTAATATGCTCAAGCGGGGAGGGTTCAATTGTTGAAATATTATACATTAGAGGTGGTCTCTTGATTACGGTTCGTTAGGTTCCAGCGTTATTAAATTATGTGATCGGTATTCTTGATATTTGAATATGATTATGATTATGAAAAATTTATTGCAGTTACATTAATCTTTCTTAACCTGTGACATCGTAATTGTATTTTTCTAAAAGATGGTCTTCAATTTAAACCTTATAAATGGAAATATATAATTTATAAAGGTTCCATAATGTTCTTCTTTTAGAAAGGTTATAATAAGTGATGGGCAACTAAAATCAAATAACTAATTGTGTCAAGATTTACGTTCCAATTGGGATTACTGATGACTTCCAGTGTTACATCTGGTTATTGTTTCAATAATAAATAGATAAAATGACGTTTGACCCAAAAGTTAATTTCTAATTTAGGTAGTAATCCTTTTTCTTAATTGCAACTTCCAAGTTGGAAGTTGGATCGAATAGCAACTAATTTTACAGAGGGTCATTGTGGGCAACACGAGCCCGGAACTTTACACGGAAGCGTAATAACATAGATATTAGCATAAATACAGAAACCGGACCACCTCAAAATTCTGGTTCCAAAAGATATGCTTTGTAATATTCGGAGCAACCATTTGCGAAATCTGACATCATCGTAATCGGATTTCCATCGCAAATTTATCTTATATTCCATTCACCGTGTGTTCGATTTGGTGGACCTTGACCAGCAAGACTTGTTCCTATTCCTTGAGTCAAGGTGACAAGGGTTCCATGATTCTGCAATTTAGTTTAGTCCAAGCAGAATTATTTTGTGTGGCTTCCTGAGGTTATTTGATTGGAGTCATGGACGAATATATATGTAAAGATTGGGGTAATTGTCCCAACCAAAAAAAAAAATTATAGCTAATATTTAACAAACAAAATTTGTCCCCATTGATATTGACTACTTTGCCTCCACAATTTAGAAAAGGAAAATATTTACACAACAAAATTTTAAGATATTTTTATTGGCCCACAAACATCTAAAGAAATGAACGTATTTGGCCCACTAATCACACCCCGTATATTTTACCAAAAAAGACCATTCATAATTATCAATTAGGATTTCGAAAATAGAATAAAAAAACTATCTAGAATTTGCTTTTGATAAAGCAAAATTGACTTGGTTTGCTCAATTTTATGCCAATGAGTTTTCTCTAGTACAGTAAGGGCACTTGAAACTCAGCTTGACAATTATATTGCAGATGTGCGTTCAGATGCTAAATTTACAAAGTTAGAGAGACTGGTGGATTTATATAAAATGATGGTGCAAAATGCTAATGAAGTTGGCTTTGATTTTACTAGTGGCAACGACAACTGTGGAGAGAACATTTTCAGCTATGTATTTTATAAAGAATCAGTTGCGAAATTGAATGGGGGATGAATGAGTGAATGATTGTCTCATAACATATATCGAGAAGGATATTTTTTACAATATTAATGCAGAGAAGATTATAAAGAGATTTCAGAACATGAAAAAAAAGACGTCAATAATTATGATATATTATAGTTATTTGATTTAAGATTATAATCTAATGTTGTGAACATTTTTTCTGTCAATTATAAAAATTATATAAATATTTTGCTCCCATAGTATAAATTTTCAATTTTCTATATCCATCCCTGGAGAGTACTATACAAAAATATATGTATATGACTTGAATCCCAGCATATCATCTTCATCCGGGAAACTTTATGGCCTAATTAAAACAAAGAAGTAGATAAAACTGAAAACGAGGCTAACCCAAAATGGATTAATTTGTAAATTAGGTAGTTTCGTGAAAAGTATGTGTTTCTTTTGGCTTCTTTTTCTCCTGAAAATGTTTACAAAAATGTTGGATAGTGATTCAGAATTTTGGGAGACAGCCAGAGGAAAACCTGACCACTTAAATGATTGCATGATACCCCTAAAAAAAAAATGATTGCATGACCGATCGTTTCTATTTTCATCCAGTAGCACACATAACGGTTGATGTTATTTCTTGTCATTTTTAATTAACCAGATCGGATGAAACTTGAAAGATGGACAAAACGAAAATAAAGGCAGGTCAAGTTTCTTCAATTGCAAGTAAAAACGCATTCAACTACGAACCCCCCACGCTCCTTTTAATTCTCTCGCAGCTTCGCCTACATCCAATAAACAAAATTTTGTTTGTAAGAGTGCTCAATAATACAATCTCTCAAAATAAACCAGAGCTCCAATAAAATTACAGCTTGTCATGATCAAATCAAACAAGATCTTGAAAATATGGTAAAAATAAATATTTGACACCTCATGTTAGAGTGTAAAATTCACAAAAATTTAGACTCTATCTACCAAATATTAACATAAAAACGCATCCAAATCCGGCTTCTCCCGTTCCACGGTCTATAAATATGTATATATATAGTAACAGCACTTGTGCATTTCACATTAAAAAAATACTACTACTAAGACTCTCGTCTATTTTACCCGCAAAACCAAAGTGGAAAGAATGGCCTAAAAAACTTACATGAACGTAGACAATCCGGCACAGTTCCGACATTCACTCGGTCAAAAGTCAACATACAATTTTCTTCCTTCTTCTTCCCCAACTCAATCCTCCCAAGTCTCCTCCTTGAATCATTCTATTATTTCTTCCCTCTCTATAGAGAGACGATTAGTAGAATAACCACTTGTTAATCACACATAATATATATTATTTTTAACATTTATATATATATTAATGAAGAGTAATGACGAGCAAGGTCGGACCCTATTCGGGTTGTCCCTAACTGACCGACCCAGGTGGAAGCAGTTCTTAATCTGCTCCTCCGGCTTCTTCTTTGGTTACCTTGTCAATGGCATCTGCGAGGTAATTTTGAAGGCTCTTTTTTTAAAAAGATATATTTTCCTTGTTTAATTGTTTTTTTCTTTTCTCATTCCGTTACAGAGTGAATACTCATTTCGTATTAATTATTCTTATTGGTGGCATTAATTTTCAGGAATATGTGTACAATAGGCTCCATTTCAGGTGCACTTTTATATATTTTTCTTATTGATTAATTTATGTTTAACTGACCAATAAAAACTTATGTAATATGTAATTTTATTGTGATTCAGCCATTTATAATTTTGGTAATTGTATAATTGCAGCTTTGGGTGGTACTTCACATTTATTCAGATATTTGTGTACATATTCTTGATTTACCTCCAAGGTTTCACCCCAAAGCAAATGGTGAACCCATGGAGGACTTATGTCCAGCTCTCTGGTGTCCTAATGGCTTCACATGGACTCACCAAAGGCTCTTTGGCTTTCCTCAATTACCCTGCCCAGATCATGTTCAAGTCTACCAAGGTAAATTTGATGTTTTTTTTTAATCTTCCAATAAACATTATATTATGTTACATCTTTCAAACTCGAAATTAATGAATTAATAATTACAGGTTCTTCCGGTGATGATAATGGGAGCATTTATACCAGGACTAAGACGAAAATACCCTCCACACGAATATATATCAGCAGTTTTTCTGGTGGTGGGGCTAATTCTCTTCACGTTGGCGGATGCCAAAACTTCCCCGGATTTCAGCATTTTAGGCGTTATCATGATATCCTCTGCTCTTATCATGGACGCGTTTCTTGGTAACCTCCAAGAAGCCATCTTTACTTTGAATCCGGAGACCTCTCAGGTAATTTATTTATTTATTTTTTAAAAAAGAAGGTGATTATCCTCGATTATTTTCAACTTTTGTAATAGTTTGTTACACTATTCGAGATACTAAGTATAGAAAAACGTGTGTAGTTAGCATTAGTATTCGAAAAATGATTAAATCTGAACAATTAATAATTATTAGATTTTTTTCTCCGTGTCGTGTTTAACACTACTTCATAACTCAAATTCGAGAATGAAATAATTAGTCGAATTACTACTTATTTCTCGTCGAAATTCATGCCAAATGGACAGATGGAGATGCTGTTTTGTTCGAGCGTGGTTGGTTTGCCCTTCTTAATCCCTCCGATGCTTGTCACCGGAGAATTATTCAGAGCATGGAATGCGTGTGCCGAGGTACACATAATTAAAGGAATTAAAAAAAAAAACACTACAGTAGCACGTTACATGCTCCTTTAAAATGTTGTTTCTTGGGTCACATTTTTCTTACATGTTGACTTTTTTGGGCAGCACCCCTACGTTTATGGGGTGTTGATCTTCGAGGCAATGGCAACGTTTATAGGGCAAGTCTCGGTACTTTCATTAATTGCCCTTTTTGGTGCTGCCTCCACTGCCATGGTACGCTCCTCTCTTTATAGTCCCATACCGTGTCCTTTCTCGTGCATGGGTCGGATGAACATGGAATATGCTGGGTTTTTATTCTTAAAATAAAGTTTGGACATTATTCGACTATAAACTACGAGTTCGGATTGAGAGTTATGATGTGAATTGTTATGGTCACAGGTAACAACGGCGAGGAAGGCTGTGACCCTGCTACTGTCATACATGATATTCACAAAACCGTTGACGGAGCAACATGGGACCGGGCTCTTACTCATAGCCATGGGCATCACGATGAGGCTCTTACCTGGCTCGAATTATAAAACTCCGGCTAACATGTCCAAGACTGACCAGCTTCCTATATCCAGCAAGGACTCGTCGGCTCAGTTGAGAGATGAAGATAGCGAGGAAGAGAATAGGCCTTTGGTATAGCTGTAATTTAATACTTTTCATGGGATCGAATGCGTCGGTCCAAGTAATGTATATTGTTTGGAATGGTTACCTAAGCTTTTAATAACTAGTAACTATTGGCTATTTATTATAAAGTCGTTACTGCCAAGTAATTAGAGAAGAGATCACGAAATAAATAAGAATACGGCACAGGCAGGGACCGAGTTCCAAAGCTCCAGGAACAATTTCGGGCTATGGCTTGACCTAGTGAAGGAACTGGTACATGTTCAGTTTCCTTCACTCAAACACAGTTCCAAGGCATGTTCAGCTTCCTTCAAGAATAATCTGGTGAGCTGCTTTTGCCCTCGCCTGTATATGATACTAGACCGCGTGTTTCTACTCATCGAGTTGACCCGGACCGGCTCGCTTGTGTCACTGCACAGTGCAAAATGAGAACCAGTAATGTAATGGAAATAACATGACAATTGTGTTGAAAGGTGTTCAGGTATAAATACAACCTCAAACCATTATCCTCTTGTTTCATCGTATGGTCCATGGTCTTAAAGATCTTGTCTTTCTCGAGCAACTTGTCGTCGCAATCATCCGTAGCAAAACTCTCTTCGAGATCCATCATCCTAGCAATTAGACATTAACGTGAACGTGACAAATCACAAGATCATAGTACTCATGCAAATGTGTTTGATATTTGTGTAAGGTTTCAGGAGTTACTTGGTCTGAAGAAGATCAACAAGAAGTTGCAAGGCTCCAGAGTCCCCGCAAGCTTCCCACACTGCTGCTCTAACTTCTGCGGCTGTTGGCTGCTGTGCTCCTGTACATCCAACCAACTTTGGCGCCACAAAAGGAGAGATACGATTAATCCAGGATAATGGAGACTGGAGAAACCAAATGCTCAGAATTTCGTAGGCAGAAATCTTCCCTTGTTCTTAACTAATACCACCAAGTTTCTGAAAGGTTAGGCAACTGCCAACACCAGATGCTAGTAGGATAAGAATTAAATGAAAAAGAGAACTGTTAAAGTGTACTGCACCTCTTCTAGCAAGGAAGAAACTTTGTACAGCTCATCCTCCTGCATGGCTACCGTCCTCAATGTAGTTAAAAGCTCCTCAGGAAAGACCAGCTTGTTCAAGTATGAAGGTATCTTGCGCTGACCACTCCAACTATAATTACAATAGTGATCTGCTTTTCTGTCGCTTTCACCATCAGTCATTGAGGTAACTGAAGGGAAAAACCCATGTCTGAGCAAGCTTTTCGATAAGAGACACCGCAATTCAGCTTTCTGTTAAAACCCCAGTCAGCACAACAACTTCAATGTTCAGGCATAACATAACAATTTCTTCAGTTTCTAACAAGAACTTCGGCTTCTTAAATTACAACTTGTTTTTAACACCCAAAAAACACGAGTAAAAAAGGATTATAACCTGCGCTTCAAGAAGCTGCATCTTCGACTCTGCAAGGGAAATGTTTTGAAGTGCTTCAACAGGATAAAGAACCTGCAAAACCCACGAAGTGTGATTTAGGTAATCTGAACGAATTAATATCCATTTAGCGAGATTAACTGGTAACTAGAAGATCCTGTAGCATGATTAACCTAACATAAAAGAAATGCAACATATGAATGTCAATATACATGTAACTGGACATTACCATGAGATAGTCATCTGGATTGTTATCGATGACAAATCCGTATAAGTACAACAACTCCTGCATTTGTGAAAATAACGCGCTCAGCCTTGAAGACTTATAGAAGGGCAATATCTGGATGCACAAAACTCTGAACCCATAAAGAGAACAAAATCTTTTCAACTATACATCGTAACCGGAAACAGAATTTTACAAAATTTATACCATCAAATTCATTTAGTGCACATCCGGACACGTCTACCATACTGTCCAGATATCTGCTATTATCAGGGCTTTAAGTTCCTATGTCGGAACACAGCACCTTTGCCATGCTAATTCACACATAGTGGAAGAAAGCACCAACTCATAATGTGGAAATAAAAAGATCCGCAAGCATGAAAAATCTAACTCATGTGAGTACAGTACAATACTGCAATGTTCTTCAAGTGACCATGCTAATTCACATATGGTGGAAGAAAGCACCAACTCATAATGTGGAAATTAAAAGATCCGCAAGCATGAAAAATCTAACTCACATGAATACAGTACAATGCTGCATGTTCTTCAAGTGACCCATATAGGAGCACACAACAACAGGGTAAACTGGCCCCAGATTACGAATAATTCCGGTGGATGCTTTTGAAACCAAGCAGAAAAATTATCGAAGACGGGGTGTGACATAATTCAAAGCACTATACCTCATTTCCTTTGTTACCATAGCTAATGGTAATCTCCTTCTCAATCTGGAAGGGATTTTCTTCAGCTTTGCAATCGACCAAAGCATCAAGTCAAAACAAGATCCAATTAAAGTTGGTCAGGTTTGTTTTGAGTCGTGCACCATAAAGTCACAAAAAGATTTCTCTGCAAATGTTGAGTAGTACCAGAAAGAAGATACATGGAGTAAGGAATTCCAGCTGTTGAACCTGTTTGATCAACCTCCCATGTCGCTACAGCCTTCACATCTGAAAGGTCAGTTTCTTCACGTTGAGGCAAGAAACCAAAATCCTACTGATCTCAGAACAAGTTCATATCAAACTCTATTTGACATAAATCACAAGAAAGTAACAAACAACTACAAACCAAGGAATGATGTCAGACAGAAACGTCTCCTGTCTAAGGAGCTCCATTCCAACAACAAGATGATAGTAGATGCAATGTTTAGTTAAATAATGCCAAAAACAAGTATACCATGGTTGCAAAAGTCGATGCCAGGAATAATTCCCTCTACCCAGACAGTCTCCCCATGGACTGATGTCAAACTCTCTCCAAACACTTGGTGATCATCCCCATTGGCTTTAGATCCTGCTAGCAGCAAGGAAACTTTTAGCATTGAAAAGAAGTGAATCATTCACAAACCATTTGCTTCCAGTGAGTAACATGTCACAGCAATTTTAAAAGTAAAGAACAACCTTTTTCATTTGCTTTGAGATTCAACTCCCCTATAGAAATATCCTCATCGCAAGTGAAAGAGTTGTTATCATCTACAATTTGTGGAAATACAAAAGAGTGCGGGAGTGGAATATTCATGGCCCGAGACCAAAACACAGAATTGGCCCTAAGAAAACAAATATTAAACAAAGTTAGCTTACTATGGATCCCACCAAAGCTCTATAATTAACTGACGAATGAGAAACGCACTTACCAGAGAAAATCTTCAAAGCAGACCTCACTGGAAAAGGAAGAAACCGAAAAGAATCTTGGATTAGTGTAAGAAAGAAACAACATATAAGTTTCAACAGCCATCATGTAATAATGGACATGAGACTCACATTTCAGAAACTCCATCCATGGCAAGGAGTTTCTCAATCAAACCCTTAACTTTGCCATTAAACAAAGACAGCAACTGTTTCTTCTGTAACAGTACAAATCTACCTTTCATCACATATGCATCGCATCAGAAGTTCAGAAAACTAACATACGGATCGCAACTGCCAGGTCATCTATCAATGAAAAAGGAATACCTGCAACTCTGTGGCGCGATACAACGCCGTCCCTTTGAGCTCCGACAGCTCTTCATTACTAAACCAAAGCGGATTCCCGAACGACGAGGGAAGCATATCAAGATACCTAATCATAATTCCTAGCTGTTCAACAAAAAATAACCTGAAAAACAGAAATTAAAAATAAAAACAAAGAGAGAGAAAGTAGGATACGGTTTCCAGGTGGAGTGGTTCCGGAGGCGCTCGAGCAATAGGAAGAGGATGATCAAAAACCGGTCGTCCACCTCGCCATCCTCGAACATCGCCCTGCACTCCGGCCCGATCAAAGGATCTTGAAGCACACGCATCGGAGTGATGGCCAACTCAAGCGGCACCACTAGAAGCACTCCTCCTCCGCCTGCAAAGCAAAAAAACATAACTAAGCTCGCGAAACGGCGGCGGTCCGGTTTAGTTAGGTCGGTGAAATTACCGTTATGGACATCCGAGGTCGAGAAGATTCCAAAGCCCTTGGTCCGGTCGCTGTACTTTATCGCACAGCCTCGTAGTTCTACTTTGTTCGCGTGGAGCCACTCCAGGAATCGCGCGAGCTTCTCTTCTTGTTCGCTCTCCGCCATTATTCCCGCCGGTTTGGGTTCCGACTTCCGAGTGTTTCCCAGTGAGAGGTTCTGTTGCTTAAACCCACAGCGGGGTTGAAACGATGTCGTATTTAAGTTCAGCTCTCTTTGACTGGTTCTTGGATTGGGTTGTGGACTTTATTTCTCATCTGTTTGGTTCGGCCTGGGGTCAGCCCGGTGAACCGGCCTTATAGCAAATTTTACGGCCCAATTGCAATACGAATTTCGTTCTTTTATGTTTTTAAAAAATTGATTAGCGTTATATCAACAAGTATTTAAATTAAGTGACAGAAGAAGAAGACTACTGATTTGTAAAATTATGTACTCTTGTTCCTTGGATTACCCAACAAGGGCGAGTTTGTAACTCTCTTCTACAAATTTAAGTTTTGTCAATCTTACGCGTTCTGTGTGCGCTATCTTCGTACAAGAACTCTTGTAATATGTTGGGATAATTTTTTTGAAGATTGTTACCTGTAATCCATGCAATTTGGAAGATCATTAGACATTTGAATCAAAAGAACAAAGAAGATCCGAACGTTGCCGTGGCTACACCTATGTCCCCTGGCTCCTCCCTTGTATTTCCATCTGTGTGTCCTTCAACTCTAATGGATAGGGAGCTTCCATGTTGAGGGTCACACAGCTGAGGCAGCATCTTGTTGCCTTTTGCACTTGTGTTTGCTTCTTAAAGAGAAACAATATACGATTGTTGGTACGTACTTGACAAAATGATCAAAAGATACGGACAACTACGAGGTGGCTCGAGGAAATTGCATAGTCTCTGACAATGTCTGACAGTATCTACGTGGTACAACAAGGGGAGACAATTTTATTCCTGCAAAAATATTTTTCTCACAAGTAAATTTTTGTCCCGTCTTCTCCTTGTAATATTAGAGTAGATGCAGTATTTTCGTGTCAGTTCTAATATTTGTAATCAAGACTTTAAATCCTATTTCAGAGACCATCCGGCATCTTTTACTTTTATTTCATGTTCATGAAACTTGAACCCATAAATTCTTTAAAATGGACAATTAATAACCAACTAGCCTGTAGTCTACCGATTATGTCCCCATTATGAACTCATCACAACCAAAATTTTTATCTTCTGTAATTTGCATAAATATCTTTACATTTACTTTGTTTTTATCCGCCTGTAGAATATTCTCTTTTTTATCCGTATGTAGGATCTCCCATCGATATTACCCGACTCTATAAATAGAGGTATCCAGTCCTCCCAAGGTTTCGCACAGTTGCAACATTAATTTTATTTTAAACGGGAAACTTCTCTCCACTTTGAAAAAAAACCCAGAAAACTTCTCTCAATCTCTGATCATGGCGGTGATTTTAGCTGCGGTGATGGTTGCATTAGGGTCGTATAAGATGAAGTAAATACATACATATACAGGCACAAGAACCACATCAGGTAAGATCTCAAATTATCTCATCATATTTAGTGTAATTACTCTTAGTAATTTTTCGATTTAATATAAAAAAATATCTTTGATCTACTTTTTTTTTTGGTGATAATGGTGGGCTTCAAGACGCCCTTAACACTTAAAAACGAACAGGGTTCTTACAAATAACTCGAGTAGCAGACATTCCTATGCTATCCTCCACTAGGAAGGTCATACATTCAGGAGGTGGCCGTTCTAATTCATGAAAACCAAAAGAAAATTGGAGGGCAAAGTTCGACAACCAGTCCGCAACTTTGTTAGCCTCCCTAAAGCAATGAAGAACCTCCACACGCCATTGACGATGTAGGATGGTTTGACAGTTAATCACAAGGGCGGATAACGGGTGTTCCTTCGCTACCCCCTTGGTGAGGCACTTTGCAGCTACCTGCGAGTCCGTCTCAATAACAACCTTTCGAAAGCCTTTGTCCCATGCTAGATTTATGCCTCTCCAGAGAGCCCATACTTCCGAAGTGAGCGAGTCGCATATACCCGTATTAGTTACAAAACCGGCCAACCACATTCCACGGTCATCTCGTATTACGCCTCCACCTCCAGCAGGTCCAGGGTTACCTTTGGATGCTCCATCCGTATTGAGTTTGACCCATCCTTCTCGTGGTTGGAGCCAGGCAATGTCAGTTTCTATACAGCTCCCTGAGTTGGTCTCTGCTGAATTTTCCTTTTGCCAGGCTCCTTCAAACTCTCTAGCTTGAGCTATAATGAAAGCCATGCGATCTCCTTGAAATGAGGTGCCATCATAAACCTCCTCATTTCTCCAGCGCCAAGACCACCAAATGACAGTAGCAAACAGAATATTCCATTTTATCCCTAAAGACAGCTTTGCATTCAACCCCATGTTGCATTCTAGCCATTGCATCAGAGGCATTTGGAAGAAAGTTTGCTGACCTTGTGGAGGGACAAGTTTAAGCCATAGCCTCTTAATCTGTACACAATCTCGGAGCAAGTGAGAGAGGGTCTCTGGCCTTCCTTCACATCGCTGGCAATAGGGATTTTGTGCAATCTTTCTGCGATATCGTTCCATGTTAGTCCACACCCTACTCTTTACGCATTTCCAGAGAAAGACCTTAAATTTTTCAGGTACTTCAATCTTCCAGACCTTCTTCCATATAGACCCAGAAGCATGTAGTCTCTGAGTGTCCGTAGTAAGCATAGCATAGGCTGACTTGGCGCTAAATTCACCTGAAGGAGAGTAACCCCAGGTCATGGTGTCGCAGACATTCTTATCCTCATCGAGAAAGACAGCTTGTAATCTTTGACACCAGTAAGTAGGAAGGAGAGGTTCTAGCACCGACCACTTCCAGCCTATTCCATGTTGCCAGTAATCACGGACATATTTTTCCCTTTCTGCTTCAGATACTTGGATTCCTTCTTGAAGTAATGATAGCCTAGGAGAGAGCCATTTATCTTTCCAGAATAGAATATGCTCTCCGCTTCCTACTGTCCACCTTGTTCCTTCAATAAGCTTGGGGCCTATGCGCAAAAGACCACTCCACACTGCTGACTTATTATTTTGTGGAGTGAACTCAATTCTGCCATCTCGGCTGCGACAATACTTCTTCTCAAGGATTTGGCCCCATATTGTACCACGACTTGTTAGGAAACGCCAGCCCAACTTCATGAGAAGGGCATCATTTACATCTCTCATTCGGCGGATTCCAAGTCCTCCCTGCAACTTTGGTAAGCACACTTCATCCCAACAAACCAAGTGTGCTCTTCGTCTATCTTCCAAATCACCCCATAAGAAATTACGGCTGATGCGATCAAGCTTATCACATAGGCTCCTAGGAAGGTAAACAGTCTGCATTGCATAAAGGGGGGTAGTGTTCAGGACTGACCTAACCATCGTAATCCTACCGGCCATTGTGAGTTTTCTTGCTTTCCATCCCGCGAGTCTACTTTGCGCCTTCTCGATCAGGTGTTGGAACATGTCAAGCGAGACCCTTTTATGCATAGCAGGAACTCCAAGATACTTGCCAAGGTCCTGTGTCATTGGGATACTGAGGGCATGACTCATACGTTGCCTCTTCTCCTCTGGTACATTTTTGGAAAAGAACACTCTTGATTTGGGCAGGCTAATACGCTGACCTGACCTTGAACAAAAAGCATCAAGACCCTGAGTAATGATTTGGGTCTGCTCTAGAGTAGCTTCTGCAAAAAAGATAATATCGTCAGCAAAGAAAAGATGTGACAAGGAGGGGCCACTCCTTGTTATCTTCATGGGTTTCCACCTCTGCTGTGCCACCGCGATTTGAATCCACTGGGCAAGCTTCTCCATACATAGCACAAAGAGGTAAGGTGACATTGGGTCTCCTTGTCTGATACCTCGGGATGGCTGAAATTCCTCTGTTACTTCTCCATTCCATAATAGCCTCATTCTAGCTCCTGAGATGCATCCCATTATGATCTTCTGAATCTGTGCAGGGAGTCCCCAATCTTCTAGCGTCTCAGCTATAAAGTCCCACCTCAATCGATCATAAGCTTTTTCCAGATCGATCTTGATAGCCATCCAGCCTACCTTCCCTTTCTTTTGCTTCATTGAATGTAACACTTCTTGCAATACTACCACATTATCAGATATTTGTCGTCCAGGCACGAAGCTACCCTGTGTCAGGCTAACACTCTGAGGGAGCTTTCCTTTAATTCGATTCACTAAAAGCTTAGTCACTAGCTTATAGGCCACCGAACAAAGGCTGATAGGGCGAAAATGCTGGATTACCTCAGGGCTAGATACCTTGGGGATAAGAACAAGTAATGTCTCGTTGAGGCTAGGAGGAAGGACTCCTGTAAGGAAGACCTCCTGTATGTAAGTGCAGATGGTTTCTTTAACTGTCTCCCAACATTTCTGATAAAATATTGCTTGAAATCCATCTAGTCCGGGAGCTTTTAGGGGGTCCATCTGCATGAGTGCTTCATATATTTCCCTGGTTTGTATTGGCTGACCTATTCGGTGTAATTCCTCAATAGACCATTCCGGAAAAAGTCCGCAAGGTAAGCTCCCTTTGCTGACCCTATCTTCCACCGTGTAGAGTTCCTTGTAAAATTGGCACGCCATCTCTTCTAGATCCTCATTTTGCGTGATCCATTCTCCCGTTGCATTCTTTAAGGCAGCAACTTTATTTCTTTGACGCCGGATTATTGTAGTAGTATGGAAAAATCGGGTGTTACGATCTCCCTGAGTTACCCATTTCTCCCTTGATTTCTGGTACCAAATCATTTCCTCTTGTTCAAGGACTTTGTCAAGCTCACTTCGAAGTTTTCCTTCTAAGGCCGATAATCCATGGTTTGGGCTTCGTGCAAGAGCCCTTTGTAGACCCTCAAGCCTTGCAAATAATCGCTTCTTTCTGTGTTCCACATTGCCAAACACCTTCTTATTCCACTCCCTTAGCTCGGATTTCAGTCCTTCTAATGCCTCCATAATCGTCTTCTCAGTGTCCCATTTGGCATGAACCACTCTTCGGAAGCTTGGATGAGAAATCCAGGCTGCTTGGAACCGAAAAGGTCGTCTCCGTTGATCACCATTTGCCTGGTCCGAAAAAGTGACTAATAATGGGGAATGGTCTGATTGATATCGGGCAAGATGACGGACTGTCCCCTCTTGCCATCGTAGTCGCCAATCTTCATTGCATAAGACCCGGTCCAGTCTCTTTGAGATCCTTTCACCATCTCCCGTTCCGCGGGACCAAGTGAAAGGGGTTCCAATGTAACCCAAATCAATCAAACCTTGCTGGTTGATCCATTCACTGAATTTTCTATCATGGTTACGAAGGCCACCTCGTCCTCCCTTTCTCTCATCCATCTTAATAATAGAGTTGAAATCACCACCTAACAGCCACGGTATTGGTGCAGGGGGTGCTAGGCCTGCAATTTGCTCCCAGTATTCCTCATTTCCACTTACTGGAGGTAGTGCGTAGACAACTGTTACTTGTGAGGCAGGCTGTCCAGGGCACATAATTTCAAAGTGTAAAAACTGTTCTGCTGAGACTAAAATATTTATAGTCACTAGATCAGGCCAAAAAAGCCAAATCCCTCCTCGGCGTCCTCTCGCTTCCACTCGAAAAACATTCAAACCAATCTTTCTGCATACTAACTCTGCAGATTGACCACTTATCTGAGTCTCAAGCAAAGCAACGAAACTTAGCTCATGAGAACGAAGGATAAACTTGAGTGCACGAAGAAATCCGGGTTTTCGGGCACCACATACATTCCAGAATAGGGCCTTACTTAACATTGGATTGGATTTGTTGAAGTAAGGCAGAAATCCCCAAGCTGGGTGCCATTTCTGCATCAGTAGTCCTTCCTGTGACTCCTTTATCTTGGATTACTTCTCTCCCTTTTTCATCCAGGTCCATAGGTGTTTGCTTGATGTCTGCCTTATCGGGAGGGACCTCTTTAGTACTACTTCCCTCCTTCACATCTAATCGGCCCTCTGCGACTGAATTCTTCTGTGTGATTTGTTGGGTAGCATCGACCGTAGAATGAGTGACATGAGGTGGTTGACCATTCGGGTTGATATTCTCCTTATTCTTCGCCCTGTCAAATGCATCTTGGATCTTAGTGGCCAGGAGATTTTCACCATTGTTGCGAGGTCTTTTATTGGCAAGTGGGGAAGCTTTATTCGGCTTTGTCGCAGCTGGGGATCTCTTTTGGTTTTGGGTTTTAGGAGTATTAGGACTTCTGGTATAGCCTTTGGTGCCGTTCTGGACAGGATTAGCTGTGAATGTCATGTGGTGCCCTGTACTTGAACTTGGTGTAGAACCCCCTTTTTCTTGCATAGCTTCATGTTCAGCTAGTGAGGCAAATCTGTTACCCATCATGGGTTCCTGTTTCCTATTCGAGATAGGAGTAGTTTTCCCTTTCTTAGTGGCCATCATCCATGGACCCAAATTTGCAGCTGGAGACTGACTGACCGCATTACTGGTGTTAGCAATAGGCTCCCTCCCAGAATTCTCTTGGTTTGGCAACACTTTCTCTAACTGAGCCCCCTCTCCTGGTTTCTCCGATTGCTCCACTGAGTGCAGACAGTGCTCTTGGAGGTGTCCATACCTTCCACAACTGAAACAAATAGTATGGAGTCCTTCATACTCCACCCTATAGATCTCACCATTAAGCTCATAAGCTCCACATAAGGGTTTTGTCAAATCAAGTTCAATACAGATACGTG
This sequence comes from Hypericum perforatum, assembly GCA_012979155.1. Classification (NCBI taxonomy): domain Eukaryota; kingdom Viridiplantae; phylum Streptophyta; class Magnoliopsida; order Malpighiales; family Hypericaceae; genus Hypericum; species Hypericum perforatum. The sequence goes on from SOPF01033444.1 coordinate 19,221, forward strand.
CAAATTGACCTCTTGAGGTGGAGGCTGTGTGAGGGTCAAACTTAATGGGGCGACCCAGTTGTTCAGCAATTCCTTTAAGAATGTGACCATGGTAAAACTGGATCGGAAGACTTGGTAGCCGAACCCATGCCCAGACTGATCGAGGTTCATCTTCTTCTGGATTAAAAGAGCAGTCCCACGGTCTAACCATCAAGTAATGATCTTGCATTGTCCATGGCCCACCGTGAATAGCGTTATCGAGATCTAGCTGGTTCGAGAAGCAAGCGAGGAAGTAGTTGTTAGGAAGATCAACCAACCTGACGTTTGCCCTCAGATTCCAGATCTGATGAATTCTGGTGTGTAGAGCTCTGTAGCCCACAACCTTCCCTAGGACTTTCAGTATCACCGTCTTCCTCCACGGGGCGTCGATCATTTCTTTGGCTTCCGGCGTTAGTTTGAAAACAGGACAAGCATTGTTGGAGAGATCCACTTTCAAGATCCCCTTCTCGATCCAACTATCTTCCGGCATCTGCAGTGAAGGAAGGAACTCATCTGGGCTCTGCATCGAGTCTCGATAGGACCTTCTAGTAGTCGGATTCTCAGCTTGGGGGGTTGACTGCCCATATGGGCTGGAGGTGGTATTGTGGGTTGTTTGGGTAGAGTTGTGGGTATTTTCAGGTAGGTGAGGGTTCGAGGTGTTCAGAGCGGGGGATGCCAAAACCTGCGGGATCGGATGGGTCGGTTGGTGACAATCGGGGGGATCTGGGGGGCGGGGGTTAAGGATTGGGTGCGGCTGAGGGGGGAGGTTGGGTTCGGGGTTCATGGATATTTTCTTTGGATGTTCCACTTGGATACCCTTTCGCAAGGTTAATTTAATTTCCATGCTCAAAAGAGGATAGTGTGGGATACTCTCTCGGCCATTTATTCTCGAAGTCGGTTGGTAGACTCTCTAGACACGTGTTGAATTTTCACGAGTAACTATGGCTAATAAAGATACTAAAAAAATCATGTTCTATTCATCCTTTGGTCTTTTGATAGTGATGGGCTATTTTTAAGTGGTCACATATTAATTAAATTGTATTTCTAGATACTTTACAAGATTCAGAGTACCAAAAAAAATTGTACAGCCGACTAACCCGCATGCGATAATAATCACTATCAACTTTTTTTTAGGGGGTTCCGTTCACTATCAGCTTTTCCTTTTTCTGGAAGGTAAAGCGATTTTATTATATTTGGAAAATAATCACACAAGACACAACGAAAAAAGCAATAAAAAAAAAACAGATTGTACGAATTCACCAACAGCTTACAAGTGGTGAAGTGGACCATAGAAATGATAAATTGTTTTTCTTTTTCAAACATAAAGCGAATGGAAAAGGACATGCAATTGAACCACTTCCCCAATAAATGCTCTCTAGGAGACCATTAATTGGAAGATATTGCTTGGAACAGGTACCTCCCATTTTGTGCTGCTTTTCCACTATCATCAGTTGGTTTTATTAATTTATTCTGTTTATACTGCAATTCAACCATCAATGTTCTTGAATGAATATTCACTCATGCATGACCTGGATTTCAATTGTAGCCATATTATTCAAGGGAAATGTTGTAAATATCTTACTCCACTACAATTAAGTTTCCGTATACTCATTACTGTTTTGAGTCTGTGTTGGACTTTCGAATGAGTCGAACTCGATATCTATTGATTAATCTTTTACGAATTAATTTAAGTGATTATTGGTCGTAAGTTCACTAATTTACACCCTCTGTAGATATATAGTTGAAGAGGCGGCCACCCCAGTAATGAAATTGCTACTCGAGTTGCATCATTGGTCACTAGTTTCATAGTCCTGCAAGATGGTTATGTTTGGGAAGTCGCTGAAGGAGAAACAAGTAGAAGAATGGCGGCAGTAAGTTCTTAAATATTGGAATGTCTATTTTCTGCAGAACTATTTTCTATGTTTCTGCAGCAGGTTTTCTAATATATGGACTAAACAAGTATAAGTTTATTGCAGATACTACATCAGCTACAAGCTTCTGAAGAAGAAGGTCAACCAATATACGCAACAGGTCGCGGGTGGTTCAGAGGATCACAAATTTGTTCTCAGGGACTTCTCAAGACTCCTAGACACTCAGGTGAAGTGATTTAGTAGATTATCTATGCAAAATTTCAATCTGAGGTAAAGTGATCTAGCTGACTAGTTTTTATGGATCCGTACTGTTATAGATCGAAAAGGTAGTCCTGTTCATACTTGAACAACAAGGATTAGTAGCTGAGAGATTAGCTAGACTTGGACACCGTCGCGATGTCCTCGATGAGCAGGCAGGCGGATCAATGGTGGTGAGTGAACTACAAGATGCATACCGCGCGATTGGACAGGATATGTTAAGGCTGCTATCGTTTGTGGAGTTGAATGCCATTGGCCTGAGGAAGATCCTGAAGAAGTTCGACAAACGCCTTGGCTATCGATTCACTGATTATTATGTCAAAACGCGTGCTAATCACCCTTACTCCCAGTTGCAGCAAGTGTTCAAGCATGTGGTAATGCGTCCCATTTCCGGAAAGAATGAACTGATCATCTTTCAAAGATCGTCCTAGGTCAAACTTTTATCATATCTGAGCATTTGAAATGCAGGGGTTTACCGCTGTGGTGGGAGCGATATCTCACAGTCTTGCAGAGCTTCATGACAACCAGTCAAACTATGTGTCGATATATGATCAACCTGCTTTAGCGCATCCGGACCCTGTCGTTGGCTCTATTCAAGCAGCAGTGAAGAGGCTATCGCACTCGACAAATTTTCTCGAGTATCTTGCGAAGCATGCGTTCATCTTTCAAGTGGAAGAAGCCACAGAACCTTCTGAAGAAGACCTTCTCATTGAGAAGAGATATGACTTCATGTCGCTGAATCTGAACTTGATGAACACGTTTCTGTATATGGTCAACACCTACATTGTGGTTCCAACAGCGGACAAGTACTCCCTCAGCCTTGGGGCAGCAGCAACTGTTTCTGGTGTAGTCATAGGATCAATGGCCCTTGCACAAGTCTTCTCTTCGGTGTACTTCAGCGCTTGGTCTAACAGATCGTATTTAAGGCCACTTATATTTAGCAGCATTGTGCTTCTACTGGGGAACATCTTATATGCTCTGGCTTATGACCTTGACTCGGTCACAGTTCTTCTCATTGGTAGGCTTTTCTGCGGGTGAGTACTAACCTACAACCTTATTGAACTAGTGTGGAAGGAGTTATTCTGAGACAACAAGGATCATGTCTCAGGTTAGGTTCTGCAAGAGCGGTTAACAGGCGCTACATCAGTGACTGTGTCCCCCTCAAACTCCGAATGAGAGCTTCCGCTGGCTTCGTTAGTGCAAGCGCCCTCGGGATGGCGTGTGGTCCAGCACTAGCTTGCTTATTCCAAACCCGCTTCAAGTTCTATAGTGTCACGTTGAATGAGGAAACTTTACCTGGATGGTTCATGGCCTTGGCATGGCTACTCTATTTGCTATGCCTATGGGCTTGTTTTAGAGAGCCTCCTCCTCACCAAACTGAAGTCCATTTAAAGCCAGAATCCATTGCTGGTTTGTGGCAATATAATGTTGTTCATTTCAATTCTATCTGCTTTAGTGCTTGCTTACCCCTCTTGAACTGCATCCTCAACTGAAGATTGGAGGTTCATGTTTGGAAATTCAGGAACTTCGACGAATATCCTCGAGGACAACATTGTTCTCACTCAGCGGCTACTCGTGTACTCAGAAAGTGAGCATCAGGATGACGAACAAGTTGAGGATGATGATGAAGACTCTAAAAAGAATCATATGCCTGTTACATCGATTGTGGCAGCCTATCGGTTGTTAACACCATCTGTGAAGGTATCGGCTCATCTGTGAACAGGTACAAGTAAAATTTTCTGCAGTTGAACTGCAACAATAAGTTATTCCACTTATTTTGCACTGCCAGGTTCAGCTTCTTGTTTACTTCATGCTCAAGTACGCCATGGAGATTTTACTCGCAGAATCAAGTTTAGTCACAGGACATTACTTCATCTGGTCGACGAGAAATGTAGCGATATTTCTGGCATGTCTTGGACTCACAGTGCTTCCCGTTAACGTTGTTGTTGGAAACTACTTCAGCAACATCTTTGAAGAGAGGCAAACCTCCAAGCTCCGCCATTTTGAGATAAACGAAACAATTTGCTCCCGTCGTGTCGTGATTTCACCTTTTAAGGATTCTTTCTTGTTGCAGGCAACTTCTTCTGGCAGCTGAAATAATTCTGTGCATCGGCATCGCGCTGAGCTTTCATGTAATCAACCCCTATTCCGTTTCTCAATATATCGGAGCAGCAGTAATCACATTCGTTTCAGCTGAAGTTCTCGAAGGTAATCATCATCAGTTCGATTTCCGGATAAGTACACGTAGCATTCTTGCAAATTGCATCTGTCATGTCTTGTTGTTCTTGACACGGTTCAAGATCCCAGGTGTGAACTTGTCGCTGCTGTCACGAGTGATGTCGTCGAGGCTTTCGAGGGGCACCTACAACGGCGGATTGCTGTCGACAGAAGCAGGGACTCTGGCGAGAGTAGTTGCAGATGGAACCATCACACTTTCAGGCTACTTGGGTGGTTATAGAATGCTGATGAATGTGACTCTCGTCCCGTCTCTCTTGATCTGCATCTCCTCCATTGTTGCCACCTGCTTCACCTACAATTCTCTTTACTAATTCCTCCTCTCATTTTATAAACATCCTTCTGATCCTATGTAAATATCTATCTGCTCATGCAATAAAACTCCTTTAAAGTATTATTGGAGTTTGAAGTATTATTAGTCGTGGGACAGATCTTATTATATAAGAAAACTTTATATTTTTGTTTCTAAGAAAAAAATTATAATTATAACTTTGAATAATACATATGTAAATAATAAAAAATTTACTTTATTTATACTTAAATTACATACATGTTAGATTATAACCTAATTCAGATGTTATATCTTTCAGATATTTTTTTTTGAAAAAATGATGATCACTGAAACTTATTATTTACAAAGCCAACACAGACACCAAGTGGTGGAATTTGACCGTACAATAAATAGATCTGGTCATCGGGATACCAAGAAAACCAAAAGCCTAGCGGCGCAACGACGTCGTACTTAGGCGCGGGGGGCACATTTTAGCGCGAACCAAACTAAGATGCGCCGTCCCTTCCCCTCTCTCGAGCGAAGGAAAAATTGAAGAAGAAGAAGAAGAAGAAAAACACAAATAAACAAACAACAGCCAAATAATAAATTAGTTGTTGGAAGAGATGGCGACGGAAGTACCGGAGGGGACGGTGAGGAACGTGCTGGAGCAGGAGACCCTCAAGTGGGTCTTCGTGGGAGGCAAAGGCGGGGTCGGGAAGACGACCTGTAGTTCGATCCTCGCGATCCTATTGGCCACCGTCAGATCCTCCGTTTTGATCATCTCCACCGACCCAGCTCACAACCTCAGCGACGCCTTCCAGCAGCGCTTCACTAAGAGCCCGTCTTTGGTCAATGGCTTCTCCAATCTCTATGCCATGGTTAGTAGTAACCAACCCACCCCCGCCTTTTCGAAAATCGTTGCCCGTAGGGCTACCGAGTTGGTCAATTTTGGGAATTATCGGGTGATTTTGATAAAGTTCTGTGCTTTAACTTGTTTGATTGGTTGTTGCTCGTTGATTCGTTTGGATGTTCGAGTTTTACTTGTAGTTTCTTGAGCTGATTGTTCTTGCAGGAGGTGGATCCTACTGTTGAAGATGATATGGGTTCTAATGATGGGATGGACGGTGTGTTTAACGAGCTAGCGAACGCTATTCCTGGGATTGACGAGGCAATGAGTTTCGCAGAGATGTTAAAGTGAGTTGGAATGTTGTTTACACTGGTGGTCAGACAATCGAATAGAATCCATATTGCCACTTTACTTGGTTGGACTAAGTTTTTTGCTTCTTGATGATTTGCCTTTTAGCGGAGATTCATGCTGTCTTTGTAATTCTTCTCTTGCAGATTGGTCCAGACAATGGATTATTCTGTCATTGTGTTCGATACAGCTCCAACAGGCCATACACTCCGGCTGTTGCAATTTCCGTCCACGTTAGAGAAAGGTCTCCAGAAAGTCATGTCGTTGAAAAACAAATTTGGTGGCATAATGAATCAGGTATAGCCACAAGTGTTATTCAATACCTGGTCTTTGGTATTCCAAGTGCTGTGATGTCTATGGAACCCTAGAATTGCAGGTTCATGCATTTAGTGGAAAGTTTGTTTCTGTTATTGATTCTACTGGTTTACTTTTTGGCTTTTGTTTAACAAAGTACTGAAAAACTATGCCCATGTGTTATGATGATCTTAAGGTGGAACATCTGAAATTCGAGGGATCTGTCTTGCATTGTGCTTTATCATTCATCCTATAATGTGACTGTGATGACCCTTTCCCTTTGTTAATTGATTACCGAGTGTATACAGTGAACATGTATGTGCACGTATTTTGGTACCGTCTTGTGAGTCACCAATGTGTTTTCTATCTTCTTTTAACTAATAGCTTGCTTGTTGAGTATTAACCTTTTTTCCTTTCAGATGACTCGTATGTTCGGTGTTGAAGATGAGTTTGGCGAGGATGCAATTTTAGGAAGGCTTGAGAGCATGAAAGATGTGATTGAAAAAGTTAACAAGCAATTCAAAGACCCGGTGAGATGCTCTCTTCTCATTTTGAGTTTACAGTCTGCTTTTGCAATTTACAAGTAGACAAGTTCTTATTTTTCTTTGAAGATCTTATTTTCTTCTTGAAATTATTGAGTGCGAGAGATTGAAACGTGCTTTCCCGAAGTATCTTCAAAAGCCATGAAGGTGTTGCCTGAATGATATGAGCATTGTTTTCATTCTCTATCATGTTCAAATTGCAATCATCTGCGGAACTTTAAAGTGTTTCTGATTATTTGATAACATGAACAGCATTGGCCTTTCTTGTTTATTTGATCATTTTCTTCCAAATACTAGGATATCATCATTTTAATGAGACATTAGGCTAGATTACAAGTGCACAGTTGCAGTGCCTAATGGGGGTGCGCGGTCATTTCAATGTGCTGGTAGTTGGAGTAGCTAGTGGATGCTCAGTGTCCTTGAAGCCTATAAGTTTCTGTAGACTTCGGTTTCAGAGCATAAGCAACTTATGCCACTGCCTTGTTTGCGTATCGATTTTTTCAACCTTGGACCCTGGCTCTTATTTTCCCCATATCAAGGCTCTGATCTTTGGAATTCCCTTCGTGTTCATTGAATCGTCCCATTGTGTAGGACGGTGGAAACTATTTGTGCTCTGCTTGGTCTATTGACCTTACATCTCATGTTCTTTGCTGGCAGGACATGACAACTTTCGTCTGTGTTTGCATTCCGGAGTTCCTTTCTCTATATGAAACTGAGAGACTTGTTCAGGAACTTGCCAAGTTTGAGATTGATACACACAACATCATAATTAACCAAGTGATTTTCAACGAAGACGGTATGCCATATTGATGTTTGTCATCTCTTTTCTAAATGATCCTGTTCTGCTCTAGCAAGATATTGACCTGGGAGATTGTCGTCTTCGTAGTTGTTGAATCTCAATTGTTAAAGGCACGGATGAGGATGCAACAAAAGTATCTGGATCAGTTTTACATGTTGTATGATGACTTCCATATCACCAAGCTACCGTTGCTTCCTCAAGAGGTACGGCAAATTCAAGGCAATGCGAGCTGTACTTCTGTTTATTTCGAGTTATTACAAATTCTCAACTCTTTTAACACATGGACCCAAATCTGGTTTTGCTGCAGGTTACTGGGGTGGAAGCTCTAAAAGACTTTTCGAGTAAATTTCTGACCCCATATCAATCTCCTGGAAGCAAGGGCACGGTCCAGGACTTGGAACGGAAGGTAGCAGCGCTGAAGGCAATGTTGGAAGAAGCTGAAGTCGATCTAGATAGACTCCGAAAGGGAAAGCACAAGGCATGATATGATGTGGATGAATGCTAATAATTAACAGTCGAGACCTTTACAAGCTCATCTTTTTCCAGTAGCAGATTGAAATTTTTTGTACCATGTACACCATCAGTAACAATAATAGTATGTCTTTGCTCCCATATGATGTTGTTCAAACCTTTTCGTCTCGAATAGGGAAAAGCATTATCGACGTTGAACCAACTCTTCGAAAGAAGAAACGACTTGGTTCGTTTTGGATACAGATGATATAAACAAGGGCAAGGACAAGGGCAATGCGGCTTCAATAAAGCGTTAACAAATACATAATACTTTCCAAACAAGTTATCCAAGAAACACACTATAGAACAGCCTCCAGTAACAGACATGGGGTACATTGGTATGCAGTAGAGAGAACCTGTGTGCCGGTTAGCCGCCATGCAAGGTTGAGATGAATACGACATTGTCCTTCTCCTCCAGGGCGGTATCGAGCTGCCCGCTGAGCTCCCAGTCGCAGTCGTTCACGAGGACGAGGACCCCCGGCCGCCTGCCCCCACACCAACAAGAAAGAAAACACACTTGAGACGAAACGACACACCCATCCCACAGGGAGAAAAGGAAAGAAAGATACAAACTGCCAAGCAAACAAATAAACAAACAGGCGGAGTGCAACGTACACGGAATCCCCTTTGACGAACATCTCGGGCCGCTCCTTGATCAGATTGGTCCGGACCCACACCAGCAACTCCTTCATCGTTAACCGGTCAGAACCCTTGACGGGGTCAACGGTGACCTGGTGTATCTTCACGGAGTCGCAGAGGAGCTCCAGGCCCCCGCTGTTTCCCAATGAAACCCTCAAAATTTTAAGTAAACTAATAATATTCCGGCTTCTTCTTATAGAAATCGGAATTGCTTGAAACAAATCTAAAGTTCCGAGTTATTCACTATTACCCGAATTCCAGGGTGAGTTGCATCCTCTTTCGCGCCCTAGGGTTTAGGGTTCAACTCTTCGGCTCCTCCTCCTTCTCCTCTCCGTTGATCGGTGGTGGCTAAACGCAGCTCTGCGACGTCGTTATGATTTCGCTTTTGGCCGTCGCGTCCTCCCTCAGCTTCTTCCCGGAATCAACTAAAGCATTTTATAGGTTGGGTCCCCGCGTGGAACTGCTTTTGTTCGTGGGCCTGGGCTGACCCTTCGTTATGAGCCCAGCAAAGCTCTTGTTTTGTAAACATATGTCAAGTTAGTTAATGATTCGGTATATAATATTTGGGCGATTGTTAAAAATATTTGATTTTGAAATATGTTGCAATGAAAAGTAAGATTTTATTTATAAAAAAATTGGGAGAATAGTTGGAAAATGACTTGTTAATTAAATAAATATGTAACTTCAAAAAAAATTATGAAACGTGTAGTTTATTATGATGCATCCGCCAATTCATAACCATATTTCATAAGAAACTCTTTTTGAAACACAACTCATCTTTTCAGAAAAATCATTGGTAAAAAGTTACAAAACTTCCCCTTTTCTTTCTCTCTTCACTTTTATTATGTCTACCCACTTGGCCCAATTAATGGAATCCGTTTCAAGGGGAGGGATGGCGTTTGTTTGAAGATTTAAACAGAAGATACTACGATAATACTCGACTCTCGATAATATGGTTACATGGAAAAAGAATTTTTGAGCAATGGATGAGCCTATTAACCAAGACCAACTCGAGGAGGAATTAAATAGTGTTACAATTAATTGGTGGAGATGGTGGCAGGATTTGTGCATGGAGACGCCCGGATGCTTGAAGACCGGCTTATTTCATGCCACTGCTAAAGTAAGCTGCTCAATCCAAGAAATTGGATTTCCTCCCTTGCATGTTTATGTGCCGGAACAAAATGTATTACATACTTCTTATCTTATAATTTCTGAGTTAAATCTTATGAAGATAGAAAATATTATTAAAAAATTGTTTCATAAAATCTAATAAGACTTGAAAATTGACCTAACAAAACTGGGAAACAAAATCCACTTTATTTCCTTCTTTCTTTTTCACTGGAGCAAAAATCATGTTTGAAAATAGAACTACACACGCTGTAATACAAAACTTGGAAACTCTTTAACTATTTTTTCACAGGGAAAAGGAAAGAAACTTAGAAAGTCATTAACTTTCACTTTAATTTACCAAAATATCCCTCCTGACATGGAAACCAAAATCTGGGTGCACTTAAGACGAACTGGTAGAATATAATTTAGTTACTCCCCAATTCAATCTTCTGGGCTAGGGTTTAGGATCAAAAGACATTCAAATTGCTCTCTTTTACCCCATGGAGGCTTATAAGAGGTGGGTCAGGAGGAACAAGGACTTCGTCCACTCTCTGGAGTCACTTGCCAACGTAAGCAATTTAACTTTAAATATTGTTAATTTGAAAAAAATCGAGGATTTTGGAGAATGGCAAAAAGATTGGATTTTGAAGGTTGGTATGTGTCTTGGAAGCCATTTGGTTATGTGGGTCGGGCTAAAGTTAGGTTCTTGATGATGTTTTGTGTAGGGATTGACATGGCTTCTACCGGAGCGGTTCTCCACCTCAGAGATTGGACCGGAAGCAGGTTAACTTTGGTAACACTTGGCTACTTCTTTTGTCGTCCTAGTGCCTAGCTTTGCGCCTTGATTAAGTGTTCGGTTCAGTAGAATTGAGCTGTTGGAATTGTATATCGATGATTTTCAATGCAGTAAAATTGAGCTGTTGGAATCGTATAGTGATGATTTTGAGCGTTTGGTTGTTTTTTGCTACTTGACGTCCTGTTTAGAGAATGGTGTTTGATGTGGCATTGAAGCTCTTGTTACAATTTGCAGTCACTGCTTTCTTGGGTACAATAACCGTTGTCAACGAACATATTATTGATACGACCCCAAGCAAGGTGAGATGGGGCTCACTGGAGCCTCGTTCTTTCCCCTACTCGCTATGCATATCGGCCATAAAAGAGTTGGAGACTTTGGTTGAGGTTGCAGCTCAATTTTACTATGGTGATGATAAGAAATGGGATTTCATTGCTGTTATGGAAGCTATCAAGTGAGTTCCGATTGTTATTGCGTGTCACGGTTGTTGTCACTTGGTTTTCTGGGGTCTTGGATGATGGCATCTGATACCTCAAGTGTTCTGTTGCAGGGTGTTGATGAGATTGGCTATGTTCCGGAGCAGCGGGTATAAGATCCTATTGCATGGAGGAGAAGTCCCAAACACCGAGGAGGATGTAGATTGTATGGACCATTTAAAAAATCCGGGAAGTCATCATAATCCAGGTGCTTTTGAAAATACTGATGGCAGACATGTGTTGAATTTAGAAGGAAAGGCCTTGTCTGCCTTGAACAGATTTGGCGCAAACGCTAGAATGTCTGACCCAGTGTGGTTGCGCGGGATGCAGCAACAGCAAGAAATTATGAAACCTCATGGTAAAATTTAATTCCCTTAGTTTTCTTGCAAGATAGCCGGTTTTCGTGTCGTAATTTTGCCACTATTGTGTGCTTACAGTGCAAGTTACTGCGAGGCCTTCACTTTCCACAATATTATCAGAGAAAGGCATTCAAGGGCTGTTATTTGTCATGGGGGAAGCTCTTTTTGTTACAAGACCTCTCATCTATGTCCTCTGTATAAGGAAATACGGGACTCGCTCATGGACTCCTTGGTTACTTTCTCTTGCTTTGGATATTATTGGAGTTGGGCTTCTGACACCAGCCTCAACATCAAAATTAAATGGGAAGGAGTTGCCTTTCCTTCTTACCGACTCCGAAAGCAATGAGGTGAAGAGCTCAAATGTCCTCCCAAGCTTGTGTTCCACTCTTTCAATGACAACAATTACTTCATTTCCTTTCATAAAAAGGGAATTATTGATTTTTACTGTCTGGTTAATTAAAACCGCTCTAAATATGTTCTGAATTGTGCTTGAAATAGGTAAAGCGGAGGAAGTTGCTATGGGCGCTTTATCTAATGAGAGACCCATTCTTCAGCAACTACACAAGGTACGTAGTCGTAATTATTCGTGATCTAAATTTCACTCATATTAGTTAGCGTCAGTTCTAATATGGTGGCTCTTGTTCTATCGTGCTAGGCAAAAACTTGAGAGCACTGAGAAACTACTTGATCCTGTCCCAGTAGTCGGGCTTCTAACAGGTAGATCCGTCAAAATCCTAAGTCATAGACACATGTTACCAAGTCGTGAAACTTATCGCAATATCACAAAGGCAGTTCTGACTTTCATTCAACATGCAGCTAAAATCGTCGAGCTTGTTATCGGAGCCCAGACTCGATACACTTACATGTCGGGGTCATGAGATGATCGTCCCAATGAATCTGAACGTGTTGTACTCTGCTGTGGCCGAGGAAGTTGACCTTACGGACTGAAGAGATTACTGGGATCACTTTCAAAGCTTTCTTGGCATCAGTTGCGATTTTGTAATTAGTGGTGGACTACATTTTCGGCTAGCAACTTGTACACATGAAAGCTGTTAGGAGAGTATTCTTTTTAGCTTCTGCAATAATGTCACTTTTGTAGGGAAGGCAAGTTCAATGAATTTTTTTGGGACTTCATTAGTGGAAAAATTCCATTTTAGTACCATGTAAGATTTTTGTAAAACCCATAAAAAAAAGGTCCCATGTGGTTTCATATGCACATCAACTACGAGTCAGACAGATACATTCTTTATAGGGTATCACACACAATGACTATCACTTTTTATGATTGAAAGCACTTGATATTTGATATTGATATCTTGTTCGTGTCTCATTCCATCGCCAAAGACGAGCCAACCAGATGCAACTTTCTACAGAGAAACATGGTTCTCCACTCCAAAATTAGGTGACCCAAACGTTTCCTTAAGTTCCTCCATCGCTTATTTCTCCTCATCATCCTACAAATCCCTTGGCCCACAAGTTTCCATCCCCATGCCTAAGATTGGTAGCGCCAATAATCCTTATAGCAACCTTTCCCCTCCATAAGGAGAAGAAAGACCTCAAACGAGAAAATGAAAAGACACATCTCTAACCCTGAGATTAATAGGTACAGGCGTTTGCTAAGTGAAAAGCCATGGCTACCCGCTATAGCCATAGCCTCAATCTTCATAGCTTTAACGCTCATAACGGCCTTCGACTCTATCCAACTCGCTGGCTCTTCTTCTTTCCTCTGCTCCTGGAGGAGGGACGATGATCACATCTACTCGTCCACGCCAACCCAGCTCCAGGCCATCCTCCATTACGCTACCTCTCGCATTACCCCGCAGCAATCACGAGCCGAGATCGCGGTCTCATTCGACGTCCTCAAGTCCCTCGCACCCTGCAACTTCCTCGTCTTCGGCCTCGGGCACGACTCCCTCATGTGGACCTCGCTGAACCCGCGGGGGACCACTGTGTTCCTCGAAGAGGACCCGAAATGGATCGTCAACGTCCTCAAGAAGTTCCCCACCCTCGACGCCCACCTCGTCAACTATCCCACGCAGCTCTCCGAGGCCGACCAGCTCCTGTCCGAATATAAAAATGAACCGTCCTGTCTCCCTCATAACACGTTCCTAAAGGGCAACACCAAGTGCAGGCTAGCGTTGAGTTCGTTGCCTGAGAAAGTGTACGAGAAAGAATGGGACATAATCATGATCGATGCGCCACGAGGGTACTTCAATGAAGCTCCGGGGAGAATGGGAGCGATCTTCTCGGCCGCAGTGATGTCACGCGCCAGAACTCGCCCAGGAGTGACTCATGTTTACTTGCATGATGTGAATAGGAAGGTGGAGAAGAATTTCGCTCATGAGTTCTTGTGTAGGAAGTATTTGGTCAAAGCCGTAGGGAGGCTATGGCATTTCGAAATACCTTCCTCTGCTAATCTTAATAGCGATAGTTTCTGTTAATACACTGTAAATCTCCGGAATTATGTATATAAACCATACTCGTAATTTGTGATGTAATAATCTCAACACGCTCGATCGAAAGAAACCCATCGGCCGAAGTTTGCACAGTTTATGAATTCGCAAACTTAAGAATAATGTAAATAGCAGCAGATCAAGAGGAAGAAGAGAGTGATATATTATTAATTCCAACTCCCAATTATTCATTAAAATTTGACAATGAAGCTGACTTCAGCAACCTCGGTCATTGATAATGTTGAGGTCATCCCCAGACAACAGCAATGGGACTCCTGACGCTATGTTTCCCTGACGCCCAAGCAAGTGACCCATACGTGTAGTTGCCGGACGGAGCTTTTCCTGAGATCCCAACAAACCGGACACTATAACTCAGCTTCTGCCCAAGTTTCTTGAAGCTGAGAACCTGAGGATTGACAACCACAGAGACTCCGCTCGGTGCAGCCACTTCGACCAAGTACTCGGCGGTAGGTGGCCCGACATTGGTCAGGGTCCTCTTGTGGGTGACATCCTTGGTATTGCCCTTAAAATATACCAAGAAGGACGGGTAGTTCAGGTCGCCGGGTTGGAGTGCCACATTTTTAGGACAATGGAATGTCTTCTTTGCAATTGCTGCTATTTGAGACTTGGTGTAATTGAGGCTGCAGAAGTAGAGCAGGTAGTCCTTGGTGGTTGCGTCATAAACTAACCCTGGATCGGCGGCCTTTTCGGGGTCTACGTGGCCCGACCCCATTGTGAAAGGTGTTGCAGGCGAGTAACTGGAGACGTCTTCGATAGGGGAGTGCCTGTTGTCAAGTGTATAAGCAGTGGTCATGAGTGCTGATTTGATCGCGGCCGGGGACCAATCCTTATGGACCGACTTGATCAGCGCAGCTAGGCCGCTAACGTGTGGACAGGCCATGGAAGTACCCGACATTGCAGCGTACATGACGCTCCTCTTGTCGTAATCCTCTTCGGTCGGGGAAACTATAGGTGGGTATCCGGCTATGATGTTCACACCAGGGGCAATCACATCAGGCTTGATCAGGTTCGGCTCAACCTCGCTCGGCCCTCTGGACGAGAAAGCTGCGACCCTTGGAGCCCGATCACCAAAAGTTGTGCCTCGAAATAAAATGGAACCCATCGGATTCTTAGTGGAGGCGATATACTTGATGAGTGCTTGCGCTGCCAGGTTGCCAAGAGAAGCTTCTGGCAGGACATGAGCTTCAGCTAATGCCTCTTCCCCTTGAAATTCGACATTGAGTAGAAGAAGACCTGCCCCTCCAGCCAATTTCACCTCCACGCCTTGCCTTAACCGGTCGACCGGGCCCTGATAACATGCGACCAATTTTCCTCTTACAAGGTTTTCATCGAGTGCTCCAGGTTTGCAGTACTCGGCTCCGGATTTCCCGGCCGTCTTGTTGTACACAATTGGCAGCTCCCCTGTAAATGTAACATTGCCAGCGTACATAGATGACCCCGAAAATGTCTCCTTGTTTCCGAGCTTCACGGTGGTCGCGAAATTCCGGTCAGTGTAGCTAGCCCCAACAGACATGATCCAGGGTGAAACGTTAGTCACTGTGAAGCTATCCGGTCCATCGTTCCCGGCCGAGCACGACACAAAGACTCCCTTCTCTACAGCTCCGTAGAATGCCACCGCGAATGGATCTTCGTAGTAAGACACATCGGCTCCACCAATTGAGACTGAAATGATGTCGACTCCATCAGCAACGGCTTGGTCTATTGCCGCAACGACGTCGGTTGACGTGCACGCACCTGGCCAACAGGCCTTGTATACTGCAATTCTAGAAGCGTACCTCATCCCCGCTGCAGTTCCGTTCCCCAGCCCGAAGAAGCTCACATTGTCTACGAGTCCTCCACCGGCTGTTGAAGCCGTGTGGGTCCCGTGGTTCTGGCTGTCCCTTGCAGACTTGTAACTAAAGGTGTCGTTGATCTTAATGCCAGTAAAAGCTTCGAATCCTTTGTAATAGTATCTAGCACCAATCAGCTTCTTGTTGCAATTCTTCTTTGTGAAATGGCTGCCAAGTTGGCAGGTGCCTTTCCATTTGGAGGGCACTTCGGACATCCCTTCATCACGAAAGCTAGGGTTCTCCGGCCACACTCCCGAGTCAATAACACCGATGATCGTGTCAGATGCCATGTTGGAAGCGCTCCACAGGCCTTTCCCGGGCCGCAGCCCGAGGAACCGAGGACTGTAAGTTGTGTCGAGCGTGTGAACCCTGTCGGGAACCGCGGAGATGAAGCCATCTACCTGGCTCAGGGCCTCGACTTCGTTCTCGGATAGGCGGGCTGCGAATCCTGACAGGACGTTTTTATAGGTGTAAAGAAGCTGGGGAGGTGCTGTCTCTTTGTAGACAGCACCGATGGCTCCATCTTCTGCTTCTGTGGAGATGGAAGTGAGGAGGGATTGGTACCATTCATCAGAATTGGATTCGAATTGGTACCGTTCCTCGGAATTGGATTCGGATTGGTGCCATGATGGGATCTTGGATTCATCCATGTGAATTATGTATGTTTGCTTCTCCATCGAAGCAGCAGCACCTGAAGTAGCCAGGGTCAGGATCGATAGCAGCAGCATCAGGAGCATCCACATGATCATTGTTGGTAGCTGCAAATCAGAAAGTGTCTCGAATAATTATTATATTGAACACGAAATGAAATACGTATTAACATTGAAAAAAAATATTATTATGATAATCTTAAAATAATTTGATGTGTTTCCTAATATGAGAAAACCTGAGGTTTAAAAATATCACTATATTAGCCGGTGAAACTTAGAATGGGTTAGTAATTGTATTTTTCAGAACTGTGCGGATGAGATTTTTTTACAAAAATCCAAAAATCGTGGGATCAAAGTAAAAAATGTGGGAGAGAGCGACTCACCTCTAATTGATTGAACTACGGTTTCGCAACCCAAGGTATGGAACAGTTGTAGTGAAGTTGGGATAAATGGATGGATGGTTCTCTTCTTAAACCCGCGAAGCATCTTATATAGATCTCAAGAAAGTGCCTTTAGCTTTTTTGAGGTTGAGAATATCTCCCTCTATTTTTCAAGATTATATGTTATTTGAATACCTAAACAGTTGAATAGTTAATCGAGTTTCGAATATTTTTTCTCAATAAATTTTTGGATTAAACGCCAAAATAATTCATAGTTTTTAATTTTTTGACATTAATTAACTAACATAATTGCAAATTCATAAATTTAGTTAATTATTTACGCTGTAATTCAAAATAAAAAATTAAATATTAAATAGAAGTTTGATCATATTAGTAACTCTCGAACATGGAAGAAAATTTTGTTGATGATTAGGTACGTCAAAAGTAGTTTCCGTCAAAATTTGTGTTCCTACCATGCCACATTCCCCATATTATTCCTTGAATAATCTTTATATTAAAGAAACAAGATAGTTACATAACAAATACATTTAAAAGGAATAGAAGTTTTCATGTTTGTACACCACCCTATTGCTGTACCACGTTGGTTGAGAATTACTACAGTGATTGTGATAGGTGTAAATAATTTACCAGATTTAAAGTATTTAAATGAAAATTAAAAAATTGGGAGATGATATCATAACCAGGTTTTTTATATATGAACAACAGGATAGTAGGTCCCTAACCGTTATTTATTATCAAGATGGTAAATCGGTACGAATACATCAAGATACAGTAATTCTCTGAAATTATCCAAATACACATCAATATAACAATACCGAGACACATCAAATACATAAATCGAGATTGTAGAGCATGAGGGTGATCTAATAATAGAGAGCACGTTTATTGGTCACAAGGTTACTTTTGTAGGTGAATTTGTTAGTTGGGGTCTGATGAAGATTAGAAAAAATAAGCCAAGTAAACTTGAAAGCTCGAGCTTGGGAGTTGGCTCCAAGTGATTGAACAAAAAGACGAGAAAAAGTTGAGATAGTCTTATTGATGATGGTTATCTATGATTATGGTTCGTGGAGGTTTTAGTAGAGTCGACTTGATTTTGCAAGATCTCATGGTTATTCATGGGGCGGTACTTCGTCTAGGTGAAGTTTGTTGAAGTTAGGGTATAACTTCGTGGTTCTTCGCATTAGACAAATTTTTGCCAATGTGAAAATTGTTGAGTGTGGCAAGGGATTAGTCATGCGCCAACCCTCCCTGGGGCATGCAAATGTGACATTTTCTTGTTTTGTTTTAATTATTGTTTTGGACTCGTAATTCAATATATATAATTTTTTTATCCCAATATATTATTTATTATATAAAAATATGTTACATACGATTATGTATGATTTTATAATTCATACTTATCAATAAATTTTTTTATTTTTTTCTATAAGTATAGACATTAAATCGAACCACGTATCCGTATTTTTTATATAGTATTGTTCTGAAATTGCTGAATTCCTCGCACATGAATGATCATTGTGTCTAAGTCATAAAGCAGAATATTGGCTTCATGGTCCTTCAGGATTTTAAGGTGCGACGCTCTGAGATATCGGTGGGTCGTGTCTCCAACTATATGTGGTACTCATTGGTTCGAGCATTTTATCTCGTGGTATACTAGGTTTCCTATTGGTTGCTTTTAATAAATATTGTGACGTCTGCGGCAAAAATATGTGACGTCAGGCGGTCGAGAAATGCTGCACGGATTGTGAAAATAATAACAAAATTTTATACAATTTATCGCATACTACTAAATGAAAATTGACTATATCAATCGATAATATAACTATATATAGCCATGTAGCTGGTCACCATTTTAATAAATTTTCTAGCTGGCGTGTTTCACGTGGGGGAATATTTTTAATATGTAAAATTTGAAAATTGTATAAATTTTTATTATTACATTTTAAATAAAATAATGCAATGATGGAGTCCACCACCAATACGGCGAAAGCAATGGAGCAAATTGGCAACACAAAGCACTTAGGTTACATACTTGGTGACTGGTGTGAAACGCTGATTACTCGCAGCTTACAAAGTTTTGAACATCATTCCAAATTCAGTTTAGTTTATTAAAAAAAAGTATACTTTATTCAGTTTTTAACATAATAAATCTTTTTTTTAACATATATAGGATATTACATCAACCCTCCATAGGTGGGAGCTTAAATAAAAACCTCCATAGGTGGGGGTATTACGATCAGTGATCACAAATTTGATAGTGAAAGACGTAGAATCAAAAGGAGAAACGCAAACAAGAGAAAGAACAAGTCCATCAAGGGAGAGAACCCACAGGAGGACCCCAACCCCTTCCAGGCGCCGAAAACAAAACCACAAAACCCTAATGCCACAGGAGACCACCGCCCCAAACTCCCAATCAAACCTGCAGAAGAGACGAATTCCAAACTCCTTAAATGCTCTTTGTTTATGTGTTAGGTTTGGCATTCCTCCGATATATTTGTCTCTTGTTGGTGTTGTTTGTGTTTTTTTTTATAAACATTTGGTGTAGTCTAAACAGTATTTACCCTGCATGCGTATAATCTCATTTGATATATTTTTAGTGAATAATTAGTGAATACAACATTTATTTATTAAAAAAATTAATTCACTGACAACCGAGAAACTCGACTCTGAGCATGGTGGGGGCATGTGAGAAGTTGTGGGGCAAATTGCCCACTTAATTTATTTTTTGTTGATAATTAAATATATTTTTTTATGTAGGGAAAAATCTTTAAGTACTCTGTGGTTTGCCTAAAAATCACTTTAGTACCCTGTGGTAAATAATTTTTAATTTGAGTCATACATCACCAAATTCACACCACTTTGGTCCATGAGTAGCTGCCCAAACAATCTCCATCCTGCCCGACCCTGCCTTGCCACCTGGACGAGTCACATCATACATTTTTGATGAAATGGTACCATGTCATCATCTTTCATCTCCTCCTTCCCTCTCTTCATCCTCTTGTCCCCCTCTATCTCTCTCTCTGAAATTTCTCCACATCAATCGCCCTCTCCGACCTATCTCGGCTCACCCGCACCAACACCCTGACTGCCCTGCTCTCCACTACCTGCCTCTGGTTATTCGAGAACGAGCACACCACATATAGCATTGTGGCCACCTCCTTCGCCTCCCTACCCTTCCTTCTCCCAACCAAACCAACTAAGTACGTCTCGATCATTGCCTTGTTGACCTCCACCATTGCAAGGCTCGTCAGGACCATGCACGCTATCACTCAACTCTCCAGCAACGATAACCCGGCCTGGATAATCCCGATGACCTACCCGATAGCCCCCTCCGCAACCAACCCTACCTTATTATCATCGTCCAAGGATAAAATTGAGTAGCAACGATAGAGCCTTCTCTCCTGCAACCCGCACAACCACCTGCCGGTGCATTGAAGAACCATCGAGATAGCACCAGATTTGACGAGCTGGCAGCGGAGAGACATATCTCTCTTCGTCTAGCGGGCGAGATGAGAGATAGACCAAATTTTCATCTCTGGCGAGGAAACCTATGCAATCTAAACCAATTCATTTTCCGCTACAATATGAAGGGAACTAATAGTGGGAATCAACTACCTCAGGCTCAAAAACATCCTCCAATTCGGGAGGAACCCTAATGGAGAAACCATCTTCGTAGAACTGGAACCAGTTCCTAGTATTGTCGATTTCATAAAGGAGCAGTCTTGGATGTGGAGGAGGGTTCAGCAAGGGCCAATGCAAGTGGGTTTTGAACAGTTAAGCAAATGGAGCCAAGTATAGTTGTCTTTAGGAGAAGCTGCTTCTTGGCAATAGTGGGTGGGAGAAGGGTATAGTTGGATTCAGGGGAATTTAATGGAGGATGAAGAGAGGGAAAGAGAGGGAAGGAAGAGATGAAAGATAATGACGTGGCGCCATTTCATAAAAAATGTATGATGTAGCTCGTCCAGGTGGTGGGGCAGGGTTCGAGCAGGATGGAAATTGTTCGGGTAGCTGCCTGTAGACCAAAGTGATGCGAATTTGGTGATTTATGACTTGAATTAAGGGTTCTTTATCACTGGATACTAAAGTGATTTTTAGGCAAACCACAGGATACTTAAAGGTTCTTTTCTCTTTAATGTATGATCTCATAAAAATTAAAAATTAACCTCATTACAAATTAATCAATTTACAAATTAAAACCAAATCTTAACAAAATTCAGATATTTCTTATATTATCCTATCTCAAAATTTTCTGGCTGTTGCCCGACTATGAGCGTGAATTTCATGGTACATGTGCCTGAAGTTGTCGCTGTTGATCGACCGGCGAAACAAACGTAGGTTTGGAAGTAGACGATGAAAATGGCGAGGAAACAACATCAGAAATGCGGGGATCGGGAATCCTTCGGTCATCAAGAAGTTGGCGACGATGGAATATAGAAGGCTACACTTCTCCATTGCCATGGCGACGTGATGCTTCCTTCATCCTGATGATGATATCATGTACAAGGCTCTTGCCCGGAATTGTAATGATGCATCACTTTACAAGATAAATTTTTAATTGTGCTTGTTACATTACAATGAAGATATTCAGGAGACAATGTAAAGATTATAACTTACCCTAAAAAAAGTTAAGATTATAATTATCAAACCTAAGATCCCAAATTGGGTAATGCTGGATCAGCAGCATCAAGGGGACAATCAGGTAAAAAAAGGATAAGAGTACATAGGTAAAAAAAATAAGGACACGTCAGTCTATGGAAGGTAAAATAGTGCTGCCCAATTACGAGCATCAAATCCACTCGTGTAATTATACTGGAAATATATTTGAAATTTTATTTTTTGGTTAGAATCACTTATCTGATTATATTAAACCGACTTATTTAAATTCGAGTCAAATATTACCTTTGAAAAATTACAAAACTTTAACAATAAGTAATTAACACTTTGCATTCCCAAAGGACTTGATTCCGAGACCTGATTAAGATATAATTACTATCTTCTTATTTGATCTAAATATTTGTTGATATTTTAAAAAATTATTTTGTGGATTTTGATTTAAATAATTACTATATTCCTTTTTTAGGACGGATAATAACCATAGTTTTAAAAAATGTGGTCCCGAAGGTCCGATTAGTCGGACTGCATTTCAAACCCCATTTCGAGTCGTTTTTATCTTAAAAAATACACTATGGTTCGACCAGTCAATTTCTGATCGAACTGGCCAAATCAACAAAAAAACGGACAGTTCGACCGGAAATTTGTGCATATATATAATTTTTTTACTTTATAATATTTATTTACCTATATATTTATATATATTTCAGGAAATTACACTAAAATATGAAGGAAAAAATGTCTGGTCTGACCGGCCAGACAGCTAGTCAGACTGCTTGACTTGGGGTTGGACCCAAATCTAAATCGAACTCCAGGTCATTTTTAAGAATGATAATAACTACTAAATTCCTGGGGCTCCTCTTCGATGGGTTCCGTGGGAAATAAATCTTACGCCGGTGGGCTGCGGCTCTTCAAATAATCACATGTTTTCTCCGACTTCGTATTTCCCGAATTCACATTTGATGACAGAGCAAATTGAAAAGAGCGAGCACTTTGGTCCATAAAGTGGCTTTCATCGTATTGGTGGAAGTCTTCATCATTTCATTCGACGTTCCCTCGTAATATGATCACAAATTTTTTTATTTCTACGTGATTCGTTTTTTCGTTTATGTTTTGTGACAAAAGTTTTAAATATTAAATCGTCAAAAAAATGTCGAAGTTAAATAAGTTTTGGTCAAAAAAGAGTACAATCAAATATCAAATTGACTGTCGCCCTCGGCTTATCGAGAAGCCTTCGAGTCCCCCCATGGTTGCTGTTCTCTGGGAACGATAAACCTGGACTTATCATTTTGTAATATTTTGCTATTAATAAAAGAGTACAATGCAATCAACAATTCAGCCAAAAAAATAACAAATTATCGTTTTTTTTTCAGATAGCAAGAATTAGAAAATTAGTTTTTCACTAAAATAATTGTTGGATCCGAAATGTTTTAAGTATGGTCTTTACTAGTTAGAGTAGGCATGGAGGACAAACCACGCATAAAACCAAAGGGAGTGGATACCGTGCAAAGGATTGATATCCTCCCTATATAGGGAGGAGGTTAAATGTGTAAATTACCCATTATTCAATCACTTTTTCTCTTTCCTTCCACGTTTCTTATACTTTTCTGACTTTTCATCTTCCAACAACATCTTGAGTTGCATTACTGGTTTGTTTTGTTGCATTGGTGGTTTATTTGGTTGCATTGCTGGTTCAGTTAGTTGCAATACTGGTTTATTTGGTTGCATTACTGGTTTGTTTGGTTGTATTGCTGGTTTTATTGGTTCCAATACTGGTTTGAGGGGTTGCATTGCTGGTTTAAGGGATTGAATTACTAGTTTTTTAGTTGTATTAATGGTTTGTTCAATTGTATTACTGATTTGCTTTGTTGCATTGGTGGTTATTTGGTTGCATTGCTTGTTCTGTTGGTTGCATTGCTGGTTTGTTTGGTTGTATTGCTGATTTCATTAGTTCTAATGCTGGTTTGAGGGGTTGCATTGCTGGTTTAAGGGATTGAATTACTGGTTTTTTTGGTT
>SOPF01033445.1:0-37915 GCA_012979155.1 Hypericum perforatum
ATATCTTTCCTATTGCAGGGACAAGAGAAAAACTCGTGGAGAAGCTAAAGAGATTTGAGAGGCTGGCGGAGATGGTCTCTCTTGGAAATTGGACGTCAATGGACGAGCCCACCAGCCCCCAAGAAGAAGAAGAAGATCATAGAGAAGAAGCAACATACGAGCTCGAAGATAACGTGAGAGTGGCAAGTCCAAGTCCATTAGAGACCAGCCAAGATGGTGCAAGAAAGCTACTTCTGGACTTCTTCATGGAAGAATTATCAAATTCACAAAAACATGCATCTACAAGCAAAAGTTTCGGGTTCGAGTTGGAAGAAACTTTGATCGAGAGAGCTGTAGCATGGGCGAAAGGCGAGCATGGAGAGTGGACGAAGAAGAAGGACTACCTCAAGGACATGGACATTGGAGTGGCCAGCAAGTTTAAAGAAGAACAGGAGGAGATTGCTTTTGTTATTGGGGACGAGACACTTGCTGTTTTGATTGATGATCTCATGATTGATCTCTTATTAGATTGATTTATTACGTTAGTCGTTTAATTAATAGCCTAACATGTATGTTTATATTAGCGGTAGGCTAATATGTATGTTAATCTATGGTATTTTTCATGACTTTCATATTAGAATTTGGATATCAAGTAATTTTGGAAAAAAATTGTGGGAAGTGGAACTCATACATATGCTGTATCTGAAGCCAAAAGGTCAAGCCCGGAGGAATGGCTCCGTGACGAAGTACAAGCCCACAGGCCAAGCCCGACAAATATATAACCAATTTTATTAGACCAAGTCTTGGCTAATGCCAATATGGCTAGTCCCACTTGGTTTAACTTTTTGGTTAATAATATTTGTTATTAATTATTCTAATATTTATTAAACCGATTAATAAATATTTTGAATATAAAAATATCTATAAAAAAATAAAAATTTATTATTGTCGCTTTCTCAAGCCATTTGGTTTAGCTAAGCATATTTGGGATCATATTTGGCCGTGGAAATTAATACAAGACAATTATTTACAATGAATTCATTCAATTATAATTGTTCAAACATTTGATTATATATAAGTAAACTATTCTAACATATCTGGTTAAATCATTGTGTGAAACTATTCGACCATTTGAACGTTTGCGATTATCTTAGTGAAATTATTTAAATATATATGATCAAATCAACACATGAAATAATTAAAATATACATAAGTGGACCATTTATTATAACTGAGTACAACTATTTCAATGTATTACAAAAAAATCATTTAATTTTTAGGATAGTACCAAGGACGGATATATATGTAAAGGTGTGGGAGCACCCGAAAAAAATTTATAGCTAATATTTAATCCAAAAAAAAGTTTACCTTCATTGATATTGACTACTTTGCCTCCACAATTAGAAAAGGAAAATATCGACAAAATAAAATTTTAAAATATTTTTATTAGCCCACAAACATCTAAAGAAAAGAACTTATTTGGCCCACTAATCACACCCCATATATTTTACCAAAAAAAGACTATTCATAATTATCAATTAGGATTTCAAAAATAGAATAAAAACTATCTAGAATCTACTTTTGATAAGGCAAAATTGACTCAGTTTGCACAATTTTATCCTAACGAGTTTTCTCTAGTACATTTAAGGGCACTTGATACTCAGCTTGACAATTACATTGCAGATTTGCGTTCAGATGCTAAATTTGCAAAGTTAGAGAGACTGGTGGATTATATAAAATGATGGTGCAAACAGGTCGACATGTTATTTATCAGTTAGTTTCTATGCTAATGCAGTTGGCTTTGATTTCACTAGTGGCAACGGCAACTGTGGAGAGAATATTTTCAGCTATGCATTTTATAAAGAATCAGTTGCAAAATTGAATGGGGATGAATGGGTGAATGATTGCCTCATAACATATATGGAGAAGGATATTTTTTACAATATTGATGCAGAGATGATCATGAAGAGATTCAGAACATGAAAAAAAGATGGCAATAATTATGATATATTATAATTATTTGATATAAGATTATAATCTAATGTTGTGAACATTTTTTTTGTCAATTGCATAAATTATATAAATATTTTGTCTTTATAGTATAAATTTTCTAGATCCGTCCCTGGACATCCGCAACCTCAGTTTCTTTTGCCCTCATCGAAGACTACCTTTGTCCTTGCAATTGCTCTATTCTTGAATTTCAGAATTTCAGAAGAAAAAAAATATTTAGTACACTTGTCAAGACAAATAAAAATATCTGACACATATTTTAATAAAAAATTTATACATGCTAATTTTAACGTACACACCATGTCAATATTGACTTACTCGAAATGACAATATTGAAGAATAAAAAATAGTAGCGCAATCCTTTTGTATGATTTGAAATAATTACTCTTTGTATCCAATTCAATCCTGATTCATATGTCCAACAATTCGAACATTATTCTTTTTTTTTCTCCTTTTATTTTGATATAAAAATACATTAAATTGGCTAATCGAAAAAAAATGTCAAATTTTAATTAAATGCTTATCAGAAATCACCTTTTTTTTTCTTTGAAAGATGCTTATTTGAAGATCAATTTTATAATGGTGACAATTCGATATGTGAATATTATTATTATATACCTGGAAAATAAATAATAATATAACCAGAGTGATATGATCTTTGAACTATTAATTTTTTTCCTTATTAGTATTCTCCTTAATCGGGGATTTCAGATTCATGCGACAAGTAACATTAATAAACTACAAATTCATATAGAATAACTTCCTAATCAAGAAATCCTATTTAGGGTAGATTACTAATTTAATGTGTCTTAATCAATTAGATAAATAAATCAGGAAATTCATTACGCAAGGAACCAAAACTGGAAATCTAACGAGTCCTAATCCTGAAAGAAAGCCTATTATCAGATGCTTTGCGTCTCAAACAATTATAGGAAAACTTGTACAGTTATAAATAACACCCTCCACCGTTAAAAAATTATCCAAGGTTCTCTTCTTGGAGACATAATCGAGAAAATCACAATGGCAAGGTTGAGAAAGAAGACGTTGAGGAAGAAAAAGATAAACAATTGGAACATGTTCATTAGAATCCCTAACGAACTTGTGACGGAGATATTGACCCGTGTCTCTCGGAGTTCTATTACAAGCCTTTTCAATGCTAGGGCAGCATGTAAAGTTTTGAAGGAGGCTTCGTCTGATGACTATGTGTACGAGCACGTCTCGTTAAAGAACATCGATAAGGTTGGATGGAGGAGAGAGACCAAAGCGTACAAGGAGGCGTTCTTACAGCGATGCATTGCGTGTGGTAACGTGGAAGCCCTGTTCCGAGAAGGGCTAAGGCAAATCTTTGATAACGAGGATGACAAGATGGTCAACTTGGGGTTTCGTTATATATGCAAGGCTGCTTGGATGGGACACCTCGGAGCAACTTATGCTTGCGGGATCATCCTTGTGTGTTTCGATGGCGAGAAGAGACGAGCCGGTCTCGAGCTCCTCTCTCACCAACTGACGAGCTCCCAGTTGATCAAGCGATGCAGGAAGGATGTGATCTCAGTGCTCTCTCACTGCTGGGTTTGGAATCACAAAGTTGGCGGACGTGACCATAATGATATCCGAACAGAGCATAAATGCGACGTCCGATCGAGGGGGCGGTTGTGGGACGATGACCAGTTCGAGGTGCTACAAGACTATGAAAGTTGCTGCGATTCTTGCCGATGGGATCACGAGGCCAAACTTTTCTTTAATATGCTCAAGCGGGGAGGGTTCAATTGTTGAAATAGTATACATTAGAGGTGGTCTCTTGATTACGATTCGTTAGGTTCCGGCGTTCTTAAATTATGTGATCGGTATTCTTGATATTTGAATATGATTATGATTATGGAAAATTTATTGCAGTTACATTAATCTTTCTTAACCTGTGACATCGTAATTGTATTTTTCTAAAAGATGGTCTTCAATTTAAACCTTATAAATGGAAATATATAATTTATAAAGGTTCCATAATGTTCGTCTTTTAGAAAGGTTATAATAAGTGATGGGCAACTAAAATCAAATAACTAATTGTGTCAAGATTTACGTTCCAATTGGGATTACTGATGACTTCCAGTGTTACATCTGGTTATTGTTTCAATAATAAATAGATAAAATGACGTTTGACCCAAAAGTTAATTTCTAATTTAGGTAGTAATCCTTTTTCTTAATTGCAACTTCCAATTTGGAAGTTGGATCGAATAGCAACTAATTTTACAGAGGGTCATTGTGGGCAACACGAGCCCGGAACTTTACACGGAAGCGTAATAACATAGATATTAGCATAAATACAGAAACCGGACCACCTCAAAATTCTGGTTCCAAAAGATATGCTTTGTAATATTCGGAGCAACCATTTGCGAAATCTGACATCATCGTAATCGGATTTCCATCGCAAATTTATCTTATATTCCATTCACCGTGTGTTCGATTTGGTGGACGTTGACCAGCAAGACTAGTTCCTATTCCTTGAGTCAAGGTGACAAGGGTTCCATGATTCTGCAATTTAGTTTAGTCCAAGCAGAATTATTTTGTGTGGCTTCCTGAGGTTATTTGATTGGAGTCATGGACGAATATATATGTAAAGATTGGGGCAATTGTCCCAACCAAAAAAAAAATTATAGCTAATATTTAACAAACAAAATTTGTCCCCATTGATATTGACTACTTTGCCTCCACAATTTAGAAAAGGAAAATATTGACACAACAAAATTTTAAGATATTTTTATTGGCCCACAAACATCTAAAGAAATGAACGTATTTGGCCCACTAATCACACCCCGTATATTTTACCAAAAAAGACCATTCATAATTATCAATTAGGATTTTGAAAATAGAATAAAAAAACTATCTAGAATTTGCTTTTGATAAAGCAAAATTGACTTGGTTTGCTCAATTTTATGTCAATGAGTTTTCTCTAGTACAGTAAGGGCACTTGAAACTCAGCTTGACAATTATATTGCAGATGTGCGTTCAGATGCTAAATTTACAAAGTTAGAGAGACTGGTGGATTTATATAAAATGATGGTGCAAAATGCTAATGAAGTTGGCTTTGATTTTACTAGTGGCAACGATAACTGTGGAGAGAACATTTTGAGCTATGTATTTTATAAAGAATCAGTTGCGAAATTGAATGGGGGATGAATGAGTGAATGATTGTCTCATAACATATATCGAGAAGGATATTTTTTACAATATTAATGCAGAGAAGATTATAAAGAGATTTCAGAACATGAAAAAAAAGACGTCAACAATTATGATATATTATAGTTATTTGATTTAAGATTATAATCTAATGTTGTGAACATTTTTTCTGTCAATTATAAAAATTATATAAATATTTTGCTCCCATAGTATAAATTTTCAATTTTCTATATCCATCCCTGGAGAGTACTATACAAAAATATATGTATATGACTTGAATCCCAGCATATCATCTTCATCCGGGAAACTTTATGGCCTAATTAAAACAAAGAAGTAGATAAAACTGAAAACGAGGCTAACCCAAAATGGATTAATTTGTAAATTAGGTAGTTTCGTGAAAAGTATGTGTTTCTTTTGGCTTCTTTTTCTCCTGAAAATGTTTACAAAAATGTTGGATAGTGATTCAGAATTTTGGGAGACAGCCAGAGGAAAACCTGACCACTTAAATGATTGCATGACCGATCGTTTCTATTTTCATCCAGTAGCACACATAACGGTTGATGTTATTTCTTGTCATTTTTAATTAACCAGATCGGATGAAACTTGAAAGATGGAGAAAACGAAAATAAAGGCAGGTCAAGTTTCTTCAATTGCAAGTAAAAACGCATTCAACTACGAACCCCCCACGCTCCTTTTAATTCTCTCGCAGCTTCGCCTACATCCAATAAACAAAATTTTGTTTGTAAGAGTGCTCAATAATACAATCTCTCAAAATAAACCAGAGCTCCAATAAAATTACAGCTTGTCATGATCAAATCAAACAAGATCTTGAAAATATGGTAAAAATAAATATTTGACACCTCATGTTAGAGTGTAAAACTCACAAAAATTTAGACTCTATCTACCAAATATTAACATAAAAACGCATCCAAATCCGGCTTCTCCCGTTCCACGGTCTATAAATATGTATATATATAGTAACAGCACTTGTGCATTTCACATTAAAAAAATACTACTTCTAAGACTCTCGTCTATTTTACCCGCAAAACCAAAGTGGAAAGAATGGCCTAAAAAACTTACATGAACGTAGACAATCCGGCACAGTTCCGACATTCACTCGGTCAAAAGTCAACATACAATTTTCTTCCTTCTTCTTCCCCAACTCAATCCTCCCAAGTCTCCTCCTTGAATCATTCTATTCTTTCTTCCCTCTCTATAGAGAGACGATTAGTAGAATAACCACTTGTTAATCACACATAATATATATTATTTTTAACATTTATATATATTAATGAAGAGTAATGACGAGCAAGGTCGGACCCTATTCGGGTTGTCCCTAACTGACCGACCCAGGTGGAAGCAGTTCTTAATCTGCTCCTCCGGCTTCTTCTTTGGTTACCTTGTCAATGGCATCTGCGAGGTAATTTTGAAGGCTCTTTTTTTAAAAAGATATATTTTCCTTGTTTAATTGTTTTTTCTTTTCTCATTCCGTTACAGAGTGAATACTCATTTCGTATTAATTATTCTTATTGGTGGCATTAATTTTCAGGAATATGTGTACAATAGGCTCCATTTCAGGTGCACTTTTATATATTTTTCTTATTGATTAATTTATGTTTAACTGACCAATAAAAACTTATGTAATATGTAATTTTATTGTGATTCAGCCATTTATAATTTTGGTAATTGTATAATTGCAGCTTTGGGTGGTACTTCACATTTATTCAGATATTTGTGTACATATTCTTGATTTACCTCCAAGGTTTCACCCCAAAGCAAATGGTGAACCCATGGAGGACTTATGTCCAGCTCTCTGGTGTCCTAATGGCTTCACATGGACTCACCAAAGGCTCTTTGGCTTTCCTCAATTACCCTGCCCAGATCATGTTCAAGTCTACCAAGGTAAATTTGATGTTTTTTTTTAATCTTCCAATAAACATTATATTATGTTACATCTTTCAAACTCGAAATTAATGAATTAATAATTACAGGTTCTTCCGGTGATGATAATGGGAGCATTTATACCAGGACTAAGACGAAAATACCCTCCACACGAATATATATCAGCAGTTTTTCTGGTGGTGGGGCTAATTCTCTTCACGTTGGCGGATGCCAAAACTTCCCCGGATTTCAGCATTTTAGGCGTTATCATGATATCCTCTGCTCTTATCATGGACGCGTTTCTTGGTAACCTCCAAGAAGCCATCTTTACTTTGAATCCGGAGACCTCTCAGGTAATTTATTTATTTATTTTTTAAAAAAGAAGGTGATTATCCTCGATTATTTTCAACTTTTGTAATAGTTTGTTACACTATTCGAGATACTAAGTATAGAAAAACGTGTGTAGTTAGCATTAGTATTCGAAAAATGATTAAATCTGAACAATTAATAATTATTAGATTTTTTTCTCCGTGTCGTGTTTAACACTACTTCATAACTCAAATTCGAGAATGAAATAATTAGTCGAATTACTACTTATTTCTCGTCGAAATTCATGCCAAATGGACAGATGGAGATGCTGTTTTGTTCGAGCGTGGTTGGTTTGCCCTTCTTAATCCCTCCGATGCTTGTCACCGGAGAATTATTCAGAGCATGGAATGCGTGTGCCGAGGTACACATAATTAAAGGAATTAAAAAAAAAAACACTACAGTAGCACGTTACATGCTCCTTTAAAATGTTGTTTCTTGGGTCACATTTTTCTTACATGTTGACTTTTTTGGGCAGCACCCCTACGTTTATGGGGTGTTGATCTTCGAGGCAATGGCAACGTTTATAGGGCAAGTCTCGGTACTTTCATTAATTGCCCTTTTTGGTGCTGCCTCCACTGCCATGGTACGCTCCTCTCTTTATAGTCCCATACCGTGTCCTTTCTCGTGCATGGGTCGGATGAACATGGAATATGCTGGGTTTTTATTCTTAAAATAAAGTTTGGACATTATTCGACTATAAACTACGAGTTCGGATTGAGAGTTATGATGTGAATTGTTATGGTCACAGGTAACAACGGCGAGGAAGGCTGTGACCCTGCTACTGTCATACATGATATTCACAAAACCGTTGACGGAGCAACATGGGACCGGGCTCTTACTCATAGCCATGGGCATCACGATGAGGCTCTTACCTGGCTCGAATTATAAAACTCCGGCTAACATGTCCAAGACTGACCAGCTTCCTATATCCAGCAAGGACTCGTCGGCTCAGTTGAGAGATGAAGATAGCGAGGAAGAGAATAGGCCTTTGGTATAGCTGTAATTTAATACTTTTCATGGGATCGAATGCGTCGGTCCAAGTAATGTATATTGTTTGGAATGGTTACCTAAGCTTTTAATAACTAGTAACTATTGGCTATTTATTATAAAGTCGTTACTGCCAAGTAATTAGAGAAGAGATCACGAAATAAATAAGAATACGGCACAGGCAGGGACCGAGTTCCAAAGCTCCAGGAACAATTTCGGGCTATGGCTTGACCTAGTGAAGGAACTGGTACATGTTCAGTTTCCTTCACTCAAACACAGTTCCAAGGCATGTTCAGCTTCCTTCAAGAATAATCTGGTGAGCTGCTTTTGCCCTCGCCTGTATATGATACTAGACCGCGTGTTTCTACTCATCGAGTTGACCCGGACCGGCTCGCTTGTGTCACTGCACAGTGCAAAATGAGAACCAGTAATGTAATGGAAATAACATGACAATTGTGTTGAAAGGTGTTCAGGTATAAATACAACCTCAAACCATTATCCTCTTGTTTCATCGTATGGTCCATGGTCTTAAAGATCTTGTCTTTCTCGAGCAACTTGTCGTCGCAATCATCCGTAGCAAAACTCTCTTCGAGATCCATCATCCTAGCAATTAGACATTAACGTGAACGTGACAAATCACAAGATCATAGTACTCATGCAAATGTGTTTGATATTTGTGTAAGGTTTCAGGAGTTACTTGGTCTGAAGAAGATCAACAAGAAGTTGCAAGGCTCCAGAGTCCCCGCAAGCTTCCCACACTGCTGCTCTAACTTCTGCGGCTGTTGGCTGCTGTGCTCCTGTACATCCAACCAACTTTGGCGCCACAAAAGGAGAGATACGATTAATCCAGGATAATGGAGACTGGAGAAACCAAATGCTCAGAATTTCGTAGGCAGAAATCTTCCCTTGTTCTTAACTAATACCACCAAGTTTCTGAAAGGTTAGGCAACTGCCAACACCAGATGCTAGTAGGATAAGAATTAAATGAAAAAGAGAACTGTTAAAGTGTACTGCACCTCTTCTAGCAAGGAAGAAACTTTGTACAGCTCATCCTCCTGCATGGCTACCGTCCTCAATGTAGTTAAAAGCTCCTCAGGAAAGACCAGCTTGTTCAAGTATGAAGGTATCTTGCGCTGACCACTCCAACTATAATTACAATAGTGATCTGCTTTTCTGTCGCTTTCACCATCAGTCATTGAGGTAACTGAAGGGAAAAACCCATGTCTGAGCAAGCTTTTCGATAAGAGACACCGCAATTCAGCTTTCTGTTAAAACCCCAGTCAGCACAACAACTTCAATGTTCAGGCATAACATAACAATTTCTTCAGTTTCTAACAAGAACTTCGGCTTCTTAAATTACAACTTGTTTTTAACACCCAAAAAACACGAGTAAAAAAGGATTATAACCTGCGCTTCAAGAAGCTGCATCTTCGACTCTGCAAGGGAAATGTTTTGAAGTGCTTCAACAGGATAAAGAACCTGCAAAACCCACGAAGTGTGATTTAGGTAATCTGAACGAATTAATATCCATTTAGCGAGATTAACTGGTAACTAGAAGATCCTGTAGCATGATTAACCTAACATAAAAGAAATGCAACATATGAATGTCAATATACATGTAACTGGACATTACCATGAGATAGTCATCTGGATTGTTATCGATGACAAATCCGTATAAGTACAACAACTCCTGCATTTGTGAAAATAACGCGCTCAGCCTTGAAGACTTATAGAAGGGCAATATCTGGATGCACAAAACTCTGAACCCATAAAGAGAACAAAATCTTTTCAACTATACATCGTAACCGGAAACAGAATTTTACAAAATTTATACCATCAAATTCATTTAGTGCACATCCGGACACGTCTACCATACTGTCCAGATATCTGCTATTATCAGGGCTTTAAGTTCCTATGTCGGAACACAGCACCTTTGCCATGCTAATTCACACATAGTGGAAGAAAGCACCAACTCATAATGTGGAAATAAAAAGATCCGCAAGCATGAAAAATCTAACTCATGTGAGTACAGTACAATACTGCAATGTTCTTCAAGTGACCATGCTAATTCACATATGGTGGAAGAAAGCACCAACTCATAATGTGGAAATTAAAAGATCCGCAAGCATGAAAAATCTAACTCACATGAATACAGTACAATGCTGCATGTTCTTCAAGTGACCCATATAGGAGCACACAACAACAGGGTAAACTGGCCCCAGATTACGAATAATTCCGGTGGATGCTTTTGAAACCAAGCAGAAAAATTATCGAAGACGGGGTGTGACATAATTCAAAGCACTATACCTCATTTCCTTTGTTACCATAGCTAATGGTAATCTCCTTCTCAATCTGGAAGGGATTTTCTTCAGCTTTGCAATCGACCAAAGCATCAAGTCAAAACAAGATCCAATTAAAGTTGGTCAGGTTTGTTTTGAGTCGTGCACCATAAAGTCACAAAAAGATTTCTCTGCAAATGTTGAGTAGTACCAGAAAGAAGATACATGGAGTAAGGAATTCCAGCTGTTGAACCTGTTTGATCAACCTCCCATGTCGCTACAGCCTTCACATCTGAAAGGTCAGTTTCTTCACGTTGAGGCAAGAAACCAAAATCCTACTGATCTCAGAACAAGTTCATATCAAACTCTATTTGACATAAATCACAAGAAAGTAACAAACAACTACAAACCAAGGAATGATGTCAGACAGAAACGTCTCCTGTCTAAGGAGCTCCATTCCAACAACAAGATGATAGTAGATGCAATGTTTAGTTAAATAATGCCAAAAACAAGTATACCATGGTTGCAAAAGTCGATGCCAGGAATAATTCCCTCTACCCAGACAGTCTCCCCATGGACTGATGTCAAACTCTCTCCAAACACTTGGTGATCATCCCCATTGGCTTTAGATCCTGCTAGCAGCAAGGAAACTTTTAGCATTGAAAAGAAGTGAATCATTCACAAACCATTTGCTTCCAGTGAGTAACATGTCACAGCAATTTTAAAAGTAAAGAACAACCTTTTTCATTTGCTTTGAGATTCAACTCCCCTATAGAAATATCCTCATCGCAAGTGAAAGAGTTGTTATCATCTACAATTTGTGGAAATACAAAAGAGTGCGGGAGTGGAATATTCATGGCCCGAGACCAAAACACAGAATTGGCCCTAAGAAAACAAATATTAAACAAAGTTAGCTTACTATGGATCCCACCAAAGCTCTATAATTAACTGACGAATGAGAAACGCACTTACCAGAGAAAATCTTCAAAGCAGACCTCACTGGAAAAGGAAGAAACCGAAAAGAATCTTGGATTAGTGTAAGAAAGAAACAACATATAAGTTTCAACAGCCATCATGTAATAATGGACATGAGACTCACATTTCAGAAACTCCATCCATGGCAAGGAGTTTCTCAATCAAACCCTTAACTTTGCCATTAAACAAAGACAGCAACTGTTTCTTCTGTAACAGTACAAATCTACCTTTCATCACATATGCATCGCATCAGAAGTTCAGAAAACTAACATACGGATCGCAACTGCCAGGTCATCTATCAATGAAAAAGGAATACCTGCAACTCTGTGGCGCGATACAACGCCGTCCCTTTGAGCTCCGACAGCTCTTCATTACTAAACCAAAGCGGATTCCCGAACGACGAGGGAAGCATATCAAGATACCTAATCATAATTCCTAGCTGTTCAACAAAAAATAACCTGAAAAACAGAAATTAAAAATAAAAACAAAGAGAGAGAAAGTAGGATACGGTTTCCAGGTGGAGTGGTTCCGGAGGCGCTCGAGCAATAGGAAGAGGATGATCAAAAACCGGTCGTCCACCTCGCCATCCTCGAACATCGCCCTGCACTCCGGCCCGATCAAAGGATCTTGAAGCACACGCATCGGAGTGATGGCCAACTCAAGCGGCACCACTAGAAGCACTCCTCCTCCGCCTGCAAAGCAAAAAAACATAACTAAGCTCGCGAAACGGCGGCGGTCCGGTTTAGTTAGGTCGGTGAAATTACCGTTATGGACATCCGAGGTCGAGAAGATTCCAAAGCCCTTGGTCCGGTCGCTGTACTTTATCGCACAGCCTCGTAGTTCTACTTTGTTCGCGTGGAGCCACTCCAGGAATCGCGCGAGCTTCTCTTCTTGTTCGCTCTCCGCCATTATTCCCGCCGGTTTGGGTTCCGACTTCCGAGTGTTTCCCAGTGAGAGGTTCTGTTGCTTAAACCCACAGCGGGGTTGAAACGATGTCGTATTTAAGTTCAGCTCTCTTTGACTGGTTCTTGGATTGGGTTGTGGACTTTATTTCTCATCTGTTTGGTTCGGCCTGGGGTCAGCCCGGTGAACCGGCCTTATAGCAAATTTTACGGCCCAATTGCAATACGAATTTCGTTCTTTTATGTTTTTAAAAAATTGATTAGCGTTATATCAACAAGTATTTAAATTAAGTGACAGAAGAAGAAGACTACTGATTTGTAAAATTATGTACTCTTGTTCCTTGGATTACCCAACAAGGGCGAGTTTGTAACTCTCTTCTACAAATTTAAGTTTTGTCAATCTTACGCGTTCTGTGTGCGCTATCTTCGTACAAGAACTCTTGTAATATGTTGGGATAATTTTTTTGAAGATTGTTACCTGTAATCCATGCAATTTGGAAGATCATTAGACATTTGAATCAAAAGAACAAAGAAGATCCGAACGTTGCCGTGGCTACACCTATGTCCCCTGGCTCCTCCCTTGTATTTCCATCTGTGTGTCCTTCAACTCTAATGGATAGGGAGCTTCCATGTTGAGGGTCACACAGCTGAGGCAGCATCTTGTTGCCTTTTGCACTTGTGTTTGCTTCTTAAAGAGAAACAATATACGATTGTTGGTACGTACTTGACAAAATGATCAAAAGATACGGACAACTACGAGGTGGCTCGAGGAAATTGCATAGTCTCTGACAATGTCTGACAGTATCTACGTGGTACAACAAGGGGAGACAATTTTATTCCTGCAAAAATATTTTTCTCACAAGTAAATTTTTGTCCCGTCTTCTCCTTGTAATATTAGAGTAGATGCAGTATTTTCGTGTCAGTTCTAATATTTGTAATCAAGACTTTAAATCCTATTTCAGAGACCATCCGGCATCTTTTACTTTTATTTCATGTTCATGAAACTTGAACCCATAAATTCTTTAAAATGGACAATTAATAACCAACTAGCCTGTAGTCTACCGATTATGTCCCCATTATGAACTCATCACAACCAAAATTTTTATCTTCTGTAATTTGCATAAATATCTTTACATTTACTTTGTTTTTATCCGCCTGTAGAATATTCTCTTTTTTATCCGTATGTAGGATCTCCCATCGATATTACCCGACTCTATAAATAGAGGTATCCAGTCCTCCCAAGGTTTCGCACAGTTGCAACATTAATTTTATTTTAAACGGGAAACTTCTCTCCACTTTGAAAAAAAACCCAGAAAACTTCTCTCAATCTCTGATCATGGCGGTGATTTTAGCTGCGGTGATGGTTGCATTAGGGTCGTATAAGATGAAGTAAATACATACATATACAGGCACAAGAACCACATCAGGTAAGATCTCAAATTATCTCATCATATTTAGTGTAATTACTCTTAGTAATTTTTCGATTTAATATAAAAAAATATCTTTGATCTACTTAACATAGTCAGAAGGTTAATTTAATTTCCATGCTCAAAAGAGGATAGTGTGGGATACTCTCTCGGCCATTTATTCTCGAAGTCGGTTGGTAGACTCTCTAGACACGTGTTGAATTTTCACGAGTAACTATGGCTAATAAAGATACTAAAAAAATCATGTTCTATTCATCCTTTGGTCTTTTGATAGTGATGGGCTATTTTTAAGTGGTCACATATTAATTAAATTGTATTTCTAGATACTTTACAAGATTCAGAGTACCAAAAAAAATTGTACAGCCGACTAACCCGCATGCGATAATAATCACTATCAACTTTTTTTTAGGGGGTTCCGTTCACTATCAGCTTTTCCTTTTTCTGGAAGGTAAAGCGATTTTATTATATTTGGAAAATAATCACACAAGACACAACGAAAAAAGCAATAAAAAAAAAACAGATTGTACGAATTCACCAACAGCTTACAAGTGGTGAAGTGGACCATAGAAATGATAAATTGTTTTTCTTTTTCAAACATAAAGCGAATGGAAAAGGACATGCAATTGAACCACTTCCCCAATAAATGCTCTCTAGGAGACCATTAATTGGAAGATATTGCTTGGAACAGGTACCTCCCATTTTGTGCTGCTTTTCCACTATCATCAGTTGGTTTTATTAATTTATTCTGTTTATACTGCAATTCAACCATCAATGTTCTTGAATGAATATTCACTCATGCATGACCTGGATTTCAATTGTAGCCATATTATTCAAGGGAAATGTTGTAAATATCTTACTCCACTACAATTAAGTTTCCGTATACTCATTACTGTTTTGAGTCTGTGTTGGACTTTCGAATGAGTCGAACTCGATATCTATTGATTAATCTTTTACGAATTAATTTAAGTGATTATTGGTCGTAAGTTCACTAATTTACACCCTCTGTAGATATATAGTTGAAGAGGCGGCCACCCCAGTAATGAAATTGCTACTCGAGTTGCATCATTGGTCACTAGTTTCATAGTCCTGCAAGATGGTTATGTTTGGGAAGTCGCTGAAGGAGAAACAAGTAGAAGAATGGCGGCAGTAAGTTCTTAAATATTGGAATGTCTATTTTCTGCAGAACTATTTTCTATGTTTCTGCAGCAGGTTTTCTAATATATGGACTAAACAAGTATAAGTTTATTGCAGATACTACATCAGCTACAAGCTTCTGAAGAAGAAGGTCAACCAATATACGCAACAGGTCGCGGGTGGTTCAGAGGATCACAAATTTGTTCTCAGGGACTTCTCAAGACTCCTAGACACTCAGGTGAAGTGATTTAGTAGATTATCTATGCAAAATTTCAATCTGAGGTAAAGTGATCTAGCTGACTAGTTTTTATGGATCCGTACTGTTATAGATCGAAAAGGTAGTCCTGTTCATACTTGAACAACAAGGATTAGTAGCTGAGAGATTAGCTAGACTTGGACACCGTCGCGATGTCCTCGATGAGCAGGCAGGCGGATCAATGGTGGTGAGTGAACTACAAGATGCATACCGCGCGATTGGACAGGATATGTTAAGGCTGCTATCGTTTGTGGAGTTGAATGCCATTGGCCTGAGGAAGATCCTGAAGAAGTTCGACAAACGCCTTGGCTATCGATTCACTGATTATTATGTCAAAACGCGTGCTAATCACCCTTACTCCCAGTTGCAGCAAGTGTTCAAGCATGTGGTAATGCGTCCCATTTCCGGAAAGAATGAACTGATCATCTTTCAAAGATCGTCCTAGGTCAAACTTTTATCATATCTGAGCATTTGAAA
This sequence comes from Hypericum perforatum, assembly GCA_012979155.1. NCBI lineage: Eukaryota > Viridiplantae > Streptophyta > Magnoliopsida > Malpighiales > Hypericaceae > Hypericum > Hypericum perforatum. The sequence continues at coordinate 15,848 of SOPF01033445.1, forward strand.
TGCAGGGGTTTACCGCTGTGGTGGGAGCGATATCTCACAGTCTTGCAGAGCTTCATGACAACCAGTCAAACTATGTGTCGATATATGATCAACCTGCTTTAGCGCATCCGGACCCTGTCGTTGGCTCTATTCAAGCAGCAGTGAAGAGGCTATCGCACTCGACAAATTTTCTCGAGTATCTTGCGAAGCATGCGTTCATCTTTCAAGTGGAAGAAGCCACAGAACCTTCTGAAGAAGACCTTCTCATTGAGAAGAGATATGACTTCATGTCGCTGAATCTGAACTTGATGAACACGTTTCTGTATATGGTCAACACCTACATTGTGGTTCCAACAGCGGACAAGTACTCCCTCAGCCTTGGGGCAGCAGCAACTGTTTCTGGTGTAGTCATAGGATCAATGGCCCTTGCACAAGTCTTCTCTTCGGTGTACTTCAGCGCTTGGTCTAACAGATCGTATTTAAGGCCACTTATATTTAGCAGCATTGTGCTTCTACTGGGGAACATCTTATATGCTCTGGCTTATGACCTTGACTCGGTCACAGTTCTTCTCATTGGTAGGCTTTTCTGCGGGTGAGTACTAACCTACAACCTTATTGAACTAGTGTGGAAGGAGTTATTCTGAGACAACAAGGATCATGTCTCAGGTTAGGTTCTGCAAGAGCGGTTAACAGGCGCTACATCAGTGACTGTGTCCCCCTCAAACTCCGAATGAGAGCTTCCGCTGGCTTCGTTAGTGCAAGCGCCCTCGGGATGGCGTGTGGTCCAGCACTAGCTTGCTTATTCCAAACCCGCTTCAAGTTCTATAGTGTCACGTTGAATGAGGAAACTTTACCTGGATGGTTCATGGCCTTGGCATGGCTACTCTATTTGCTATGCCTATGGGCTTGTTTTAGAGAGCCTCCTCCTCACCAAACTGAAGTCCATTTAAAGCCAGAATCCATTGCTGGTTTGTGGCAATATAATGTTGTTCATTTCAATTCTATCTGCTTTAGTGCTTGCTTACCCCTCTTGAACTGCATCCTCAACTGAAGATTGGAGGTTCATGTTTGGAAATTCAGGAACTTCGACGAATATCCTCGAGGACAACATTGTTCTCACTCAGCGGCTACTCGTGTACTCAGAAAGTGAGCATCAGGATGACGAACAAGTTGAGGATGATGATGAAGACTCTAAAAAGAATCATATGCCTGTTACATCGATTGTGGCAGCCTATCGGTTGTTAACACCATCTGTGAAGGTATCGGCTCATCTGTGAACAGGTACAAGTAAAATTTTCTGCAGTTGAACTGCAACAATAAGTTATTCCACTTATTTTGCACTGCCAGGTTCAGCTTCTTGTTTACTTCATGCTCAAGTACGCCATGGAGATTTTACTCGCAGAATCAAGTTTAGTCACAGGACATTACTTCATCTGGTCGACGAGAAATGTAGCGATATTTCTGGCATGTCTTGGACTCACAGTGCTTCCCGTTAACGTTGTTGTTGGAAACTACTTCAGCAACATCTTTGAAGAGAGGCAAACCTCCAAGCTCCGCCATTTTGAGATAAACGAAACAATTTGCTCCCGTCGTGTCGTGATTTCACCTTTTAAGGATTCTTTCTTGTTGCAGGCAACTTCTTCTGGCAGCTGAAATAATTCTGTGCATCGGCATCGCGCTGAGCTTTCATGTAATCAACCCCTATTCCGTTTCTCAATATATCGGAGCAGCAGTAATCACATTCGTTTCAGCTGAAGTTCTCGAAGGTAATCATCATCAGTTCGATTTCCGGATAAGTACACGTAGCATTCTTGCAAATTGCATCTGTCATGTCTTGTTGTTCTTGACACGGTTCAAGATCCCAGGTGTGAACTTGTCGCTGCTGTCACGAGTGATGTCGTCGAGGCTTTCGAGGGGCACCTACAACGGCGGATTGCTGTCGACAGAAGCAGGGACTCTGGCGAGAGTAGTTGCAGATGGAACCATCACACTTTCAGGCTACTTGGGTGGTTATAGAATGCTGATGAATGTGACTCTCGTCCCGTCTCTCTTGATCTGCATCTCCTCCATTGTTGCCACCTGCTTCACCTACAATTCTCTTTACTAATTCCTCCTCTCATTTTATAAACATCCTTCTGATCCTATGTAAATATCTATCTGCTCATGCAATAAAACTCCTTTAAAGTATTATTGGAGTTTGAAGTATTATTAGTCGTGGGACAGATCTTATTATATAAGAAAACTTTATATTTTTGTTTCTAAGAAAAAAATTATAATTATAACTTTGAATAATACATATGTAAATAATAAAAAATTTACTTTATTTATACTTAAATTACATACATGTTAGATTTTAACCTAATTCAGATGTTATATCTTTCAGATATTTTTTTTTGAAAAAATGATGATCACTGAAACTTATTATTTACAAAGCCAACACAGACACCAAGTGGTGGAATTTGACCGTACAATAAATAGATCTGGTCATCTGGATACCAAGAAAACCAAAAGCCTAGCGGCGCAACGACGTCGTACTTAGGCGCGGGGGGCACATTTTAGCGCGAACCAAACTAAGATGCGCCGTCCCTTCCCCTCTCTCGAGCGAAGGAAAAATTGAAGAAGAAGAAGAAGAAGAAAAACACAAATAAACAAACAACAGCCAAATAATAAATTAGTTGTTGGAAGAGATGGCGACGGAAGTACCGGAGGGGACGGTGAGGAACGTGCTGGAGCAGGAGACCCTCAAGTGGGTCTTCGTGGGAGGCAAAGGCGGGGTCGGGAAGACGACCTGTAGTTCGATCCTCGCGATCCTATTGGCCACCGTCAGATCCTCCGTTTTGATCATCTCCACCGACCCAGCTCACAACCTCAGCGACGCCTTCCAGCAGCGCTTCACTAAGAGCCCGTCTTTGGTCAATGGCTTCTCCAATCTCTATGCCATGGTTAGTAGTAACCAACCCACCCCCGCCTTTTCGAAAATCGTTGCCCGTAGGGCTACCGAGTTGGTCAATTTTGGGAATTATCGGGTGATTTTGATAAAGTTCTGTGCTTTAACTTGTTTGATTGGTTGTTGCTCGTTGATTCGTTTGGATGTTCGAGTTTTACTTGTAGTTTCTTGAGCTGATTGTTCTTGCAGGAGGTGGATCCTACTGTTGAAGATGATATGGGTTCTAATGATGGGATGGACGGTGTGTTTAACGAGCTAGCGAACGCTATTCCTGGGATTGACGAGGCAATGAGTTTCGCAGAGATGTTAAAGTGAGTTGGAATGTTGTTTACACTGGTGGTCAGACAATCGAATAGAATCCATATTGCCACTTTACTTGGTTGGACTAAGTTTTTTGCTTCTTGATGATTTGCCTTTTAGCGGAGATTCATGCTGTCTTTGTAATTCTTCTCTTGCAGATTGGTCCAGACAATGGATTATTCTGTCATTGTGTTCGATACAGCTCCAACAGGCCATACACTCCGGCTGTTGCAATTTCCGTCCACGTTAGAGAAAGGTCTCCAGAAAGTCATGTCGTTGAAAAACAAATTTGGTGGCATAATGAATCAGGTATAGCCACAAGTGTTATTCAATACCTGGTCTTTGGTATTCCAAGTGCTGTGATGTCTATGGAACCCTAGAATTGCAGGTTCATGCATTTAGTGGAAAGTTTGTTTCTGTTATTGATTCTACTGGTTTACTTTTTGGCTTTTGTTTAACAAAGTACTGAAAAACTATGCCCATGTGTTATGATGATCTTAAGGTGGAACATCTGAAATTCGAGGGATCTGTCTTGCATTGTGCTTTATCATTCATCCTATAATGTGACTGTGATGACCCTTTCCCTTTGTTAATTGATTACCGAGTGTATACAGTGAACATGTATGTGCACGTATTTTGGTACCGTCTTGTGAGTCACCAATGTGTTTTCTATCTTCTTTTAACTAATAGCTTGCTTGTTGAGTATTAACCTTTTTTCCTTTCAGATGACTCGTATGTTCGGTGTTGAAGATGAGTTTGGCGAGGATGCAATTTTAGGAAGGCTTGAGAGCATGAAAGATGTGATTGAAAAAGTTAACAAGCAATTCAAAGACCCGGTGAGATGCTCTCTTCTCATTTTGAGTTTACAGTCTGCTTTTGCAATTTACAAGTAGACAAGTTCTTATTTTTCTTTGAAGATCTTATTTTCTTCTTGAAATTATTGAGTGCGAGAGATTGAAACGTGCTTTCCCGAAGTATCTTCAAAAGCCATGAAGGTGTTGCCTGAATGATATGAGCATTGTTTTCATTCTCTATCATGTTCAAATTGCAATCATCTGCGGAACTTTAAAGTGTTTCTGATTATTTGATAACATGAACAGCATTGGCCTTTCTTGTTTATTTGATCATTTTCTTCCAAATACTAGGATATCATCATTTTAATGAGACATTAGGCTAGATTACAAGTGCACAGTTGCAGTGCCTAATGGGGGTGCGCGGTCATTTCAATGTGCTGGTAGTTGGAGTAGCTAGTGGATGCTCAGTGTCCTTGAAGCCTATAAGTTTCTGTAGACTTCGGTTTCAGAGCATAAGCAACTTATGCCACTGCCTTGTTTGCGTATCGATTTTTTCAACCTTGGACCCTGGCTCTTATTTTCCCCATATCAAGGCTCTGATCTTTGGAATTCCCTTCGTGTTCATTGAATCGTCCCATTGTGTAGGACGGTGGAAACTATTTGTGCTCTGCTTGGTCTATTGACCTTACATCTCATGTTCTTTGCTGGCAGGACATGACAACTTTCGTCTGTGTTTGCATTCCGGAGTTCCTTTCTCTATATGAAACTGAGAGACTTGTTCAGGAACTTGCCAAGTTTGAGATTGATACACACAACATCATAATTAACCAAGTGATTTTCAACGAAGACGGTATGCCATATTGATGTTTGTCATCTCTTTTCTAAATGATCCTGTTCTGCTCTAGCAAGATATTGACCTGGGAGATTGTCGTCTTCGTAGTTGTTGAATCTCAATTGTTAAAGGCACGGATGAGGATGCAACAAAAGTATCTGGATCAGTTTTACATGTTGTATGATGACTTCCATATCACCAAGCTACCGTTGCTTCCTCAAGAGGTACGGCAAATTCAAGGCAATGCGAGCTGTACTTCTGTTTATTTCGAGTTATTACAAATTCTCAACTCTTTTAACACATGGACCCAAATCTGGTTTTGCTGCAGGTTACTGGGGTGGAAGCTCTAAAAGACTTTTCGAGTAAATTTCTGACCCCATATCAATCTCCTGGAAGCAAGGGCACGGTCCAGGACTTGGAACGGAAGGTAGCAGCGCTGAAGGCAATGTTGGAAGAAGCTGAAGTCGATCTAGATAGACTCCGAAAGGGAAAGCACAAGGCATGATATGATGTGGATGAATGCTAATAATTAACAGTCGAGACCTTTACAAGCTCATCTTTTTCCAGTAGCAGATTGAAATTTTTTGTACCATGTACACCATCAGTAACAATAATAGTATGTCTTTGCTCCCATATGATGTTGTTCAAACCTTTTCGTCTCGAATAGGGAAAAGCATTATCGACGTTGAACCAACTCTTCGAAAGAAGAAACGACTTGGTTCGTTTTGGATACAGATGATATAAACAAGGGCAAGGACAAGGGCAATGCGGCTTCAATAAAGCGTTAACAAATACATAATACTTTCCAAACAAGTTATCCAAGAAACACACTATAGAACAGCCTCCAGTAACAGACATGGGGTACATTGGTATGCAGTAGAGAGAACCTGTGTGCCGGTTAGCCGCCATGCAAGGTTGAGATGAATACGACATTGTCCTTCTCCTCCAGGGCGGTATCGAGCTGCCCGCTGAGCTCCCAGTCGCAGTCGTTCACGAGGACGAGGACCCCCGGCCGCCTGCCCCCACACCAACAAGAAAGAAAACACACTTGAGACGAAACGACACACCCATCCCACAGGGAGAAAAGGAAAGAAAGATACAAACTGCCAAGCAAACAAATAAACAAACAGGCGGAGTGCAACGTACACGGAATCCCCTTTGACGAACATCTCGGGCCGCTCCTTGATCAGATTGGTCCGGACCCACACCAGCAACTCCTTCATCGTTAACCGGTCAGAACCCTTGACGGGGTCAACGGTGACCTGGTGTATCTTCACGGAGTCGCAGAGGAGCTCCAGGCCCCCGCTGTTTCCCAATGAAACCCTCAAAATTTTAAGTAAACTAATAATATTCCGGCTTCTTCTTATAGAAATCGGAATTGCTTGAAACAAATCTAAAGTTCCGAGTTATTCACTATTACCCGAATTCCAGGGTGAGTTGCATCCTCTTTCGCGCCCTAGGGTTTAGGGTTCAACTCTTCGGCTCCTCCTCCTTCTCCTCTCCGTTGATCGGTGGTGGCTAAACGCAGCTCTGCGACGTCGTTATGATTTCGCTTTTGGCCGTCGCGTCCTCCCTCAGCTTCTTCCCGGAATCAACTAAAGCATTTTATAGGTTGGGTCCCCGCGTGGAACTGCTTTTGTTCGTGGGCCTGGGCTGACCCTTCGTTATGAGCCCAGCAAAGCTCTTGTTTTGTAAACATATGTCAAGTTAGTTAATGATTCGGTATATAATATTTGGGCGATTGTTAAAAATATTTGATTTTGAAATATGTTGCAATGAAAAGTAAGATTTTATTTATAAAAAAATTGGGAGAATAGTTGGAAAATGACTTGTTAATTAAATAAATATGTAACTTCAAAAAAAATTATGAAACGTGTAGTTTATTATGATGCATCCGCCAATTCATAACCATATTTCATAAGAAACTCTTTTTGAAACACAACTCATCTTTTCAGAAAAATCATTGGTAAAAAGTTACAAAACTTCCCCTTTTCTTTCTCTCTTCACTTTTATTATGTCTACCCACTTGGCCCAATTAATGGAATCCGTTTCAAGGGGAGGGATGGCGTTTGTTTGAAGATTTAAACAGAAGATACTACGATAATACTCGACTCTCGATAATATGGTTACATGGAAAAAGAATTTTTGAGCAATGGATGAGCCTATTAACCAAGACCAACTCGAGGAGGAATTAAATAGTGTTACAATTAATTGGTGGAGATGGTGGCAGGATTTGTGCATGGAGACGCCCGGATGCTTGAAGACCGGCTTATTTCATGCCACTGCTAAAGTAAGCTGCTCAATCCAAGAAATTGGATTTCCTCCCTTGCATGTTTATGTGCCGGAACAAAATGTATTACATACTTCTTATCTTATAATTTCTGAGTTAAATCTTATGAAGATAGAAAATATTATTAAAAAATTGTTTCGTAAAATCTAATAAGACTTGAAAATTGACCTAACAAAACTGGGAAACAAAATCCACTTTATTTCCTTCTTTCTTTTTCACTGGAGCAAAAATCATGTTTGAAAATAGAACTACACACGCTGTAATACAAAACTTGGAAACTCTTTAACTATTTTTTCACAGGGAAAAGGAAAGAAACTTAGAAAGTCATTAACTCACTTTAATTTACCAAAATATCCATCCTGACATGGAAACCAAAATCTGGGTGCACTTAAGACGAACTGGTAGAATATAATTTAGTTACTCCCCAATTCCCTCTTCTGGGCTAGGGTTTAGGATCAAAAGACATTCAAATTGCTCTCTTTTACCCCATGGAGGCTTATAAGAGGTGGGTCAGGAGGAACAAGGACTACGTCCACTCTCTGGAGTCACTTGCCAACGTAAGCAATTTAACTTTAAATCTTGTTAATTTGAAAAAAAATTGAGGATTTTGGAGAATGGCAAATATATGGGATTTTGGAGGTTGCTATGTGTTTTGGAAGCCATTTGGTTATGTGGGTCGGGCTAAAGTTAAGTTCTTGATGATGTTTTGTGTAGGGATTGACATGGCTTCTACCGGAGCGGTTCTCCACCTCAGAGATTGGACCGGAAGCAGGTTAACTTTGGTAACACTTGGCTACTTCTTTTGTCGTCCTAGTGCCTAGCTTTGCGCCTTGATTATGTGTTCGGTTCAGTAGAATTGAGCTGTTGGAATTGTATATCGATGATTTTCAATGCAGTAAAATTGAGCTGATGGAATCGTATAGTGATGATTTTGAGCGTTTGGTTGTTTTTTGCTACTTGACGTCCTGTTTAGAGAATGGTGTTTGATGTGGCATTGAAGCTCTTGTTACAATTTGCAGTCACTGCTTTCTTGGGTACAATAACTGTTGTCAACGAACATATTATTGATACGACCCCAAGCAAGGTGAGATGGGGCTCACTGGAGCCTCGTTCTTTCCCCTACTCGCTATGCATATCGGCCATAAAAGAGTTGGAGACTTTGGTTGAGGTTGCAGCTCAATTTTACTATGGTGATGATAAGAAATGGGATTTCATTGCTGTTATGGAAGCTATCAAGTGAGTTCCGATTGTTATTGCGTGTCACGGTTGTTGTCACTTGGTTTTCTGGGGTCTTGGATGATGGCATCTGATACCTCAAGTGTTCTGTTGCAGGGTGTTAATGAGATTGGCTATGTTCCGGAGTAGCGGGTATAAGATGCTATTGCATGGAGGAGAAGTCCCAAACACCGAGGAGGATGTAGATTGTATGGACCATTTAAAAAATCCGGGAAGTCATCATAATCCAGGTGCTTTTCAAAATACTGATGGCAGACATGTGTTGAATTTAGAAGGAAAGGCCTTGTCTGCCTTGAACAGATTTGGCGCAAACGCTAGAATGTCTGACCCAGTGTGGTTGCGCGGGATGCAGCAACAGCAAGAAATTATGAAACCTCATGGTAAAATTTAATTCACTAAGTTTTCTTACAAGATAGCTGGTTTTCGTGTCGTAATTTTGCCACTATTGTGTGCTTACAGTGCAAGTTACTGCGAGGCCTTCACTTTCCACAATATTATCAGAGAAAGGCATTCAAGGGCTGTTATTTGTCATGGGGGAAGCTCTTTTTGTTACAAGACCTCTCATCTATGTCCTCTGTATAAGGAAATACGGGACTCGCTCATGGACTCCTTGGTTACTTTCTCTTGCTTTGGATATTATTGGAGTTGGGCTTCTGACACCAGCCTCAACATCAAAATTAAATGGGAAGGAGTTGCCTTTCCTTCTTACCGACTCCGAAAGCAATGAGGTGAAGAGCTCAAATGTCCTCCCAAGCTTGTGTTCCACTCTTTCAATGACAACAATTACTTCATTTCCTTTCATAAAAAGGGAATTATTGATTTTTACTGTCTGGTTAATTAAAACCGCTCTAAATATGTTCTGAATTGTGCTTGAAATAGGTAAAGCGGAGGAAGTTGCTATGGGCGCTTTATCTAATGAGAGACCCATTCTTCAGCAACTACACAAGGTACGTAGTCGTAATTATTCGTGATCTAAATTTCACTCATATTAGTTAGCGTCAGTTCTAATATGGTGGCTCTTGTTCTATCATGCTAGGCAAAAACTTGAGAGCACTGAGAAACTACTTGATCCTGTCCCAGTAGTCGGGCTTCTAACAGGTAGATCCGTCAAAATCCTAAGTCATAGACACATGTTACCAAGTCGTGAAACTTATCGCAATATCACAAAGGCAGTTCTGACTTTCATTCAACATGCAGCTAAAATCGTCGAGCTTGTTATCGGAGCCCAGACTCGATACACTTACATGTCGGGGTCATGAGATGATCGTCCCAATGAATCTGAACGTGTTGTACTCTGCTGTGGCCGAGGAAGTTGACCTTACGGACTGAAGAGATTACTGGGATCACTTTCAAAGCTTTCTTGGCACCAGTTGCGATTTTGTAATTAGTGGTGGACTACATTTTCGGCTAGCAACTTGTACACATGAAAGCTGTTAGGAGAGTATTCTTTTTAGCTTCTGCAATAATGTCACTTTTGTAGGGAAGCCAAGTTCAATGAATTTTTTTGGGACTTCATTAGTGGAAAAATTCCATTTTAGTACCATGTAAGATTTTTGTAAAACCCATAAAAAAAAGGTCCCATGTGGTTTCATAGGCACATCAACTACGAGTCAGACAGATACATTATTTATAGGGTATCACACACAATGACTATCACTTTTTATGATTGAAAGCACTTGATATTTGATATTGATATCTTGTTCGTGTCTCATTCCATCGCCAAAGACGAGCCAACCAGATGCAACTTTCTACAGAGAAACATGGTTCTCCACTCCAAAATTAGGTGACCCAAACGTTTCCTTTAGTTCCTCCATCGCTTATTTCTCCTCATCATCCTACAAATCCCTTGGCCCACAAGTTTCCATCCCCATGCCTAAGATTGGTAGCGCCAATAATCCTTATAGCAACCTTTCCCCTCCATAAGGAGAAGAAAGACCTCAAACGAGAAAATGAAAAGACACATCTCTAACCCTGAGATTAATAGGTACAGGCGTTTGCTAAGTGAAAAGCCATGGCTACCCGCTATAGCCATTGCCTCAATCCTCATAGCTTTAACGCTCGTAACGGCCTTCGACTCTATCCAACTCGCGGGCTCTTCTTCTTTCCTCTGCTCCTGGAGGAGGGACGATGATCACATCTACTCGTCCACGCCAACCCAGCTCCAGGCCATCCTCCATTACGCTACCTCTCGCATTACCCCGCAGCAATCACGAGCCGAGATCGCGGTCTCATTCGACGTCCTCAAGTCCCTCGCACCCTGCAACTTCCTCGTCTTCGGCCTCGGGCACGACTCCCTCATGTGGACCTCGCTGAACCCGCGGGGGACCACTGTGTTCCTCGAAGAGGACCCGAAATGGATCGTCAACGTCCTCAAGAAGTTCCCCACCCTCGACGCCCACCTCGTCAACTATCCCACGCAGCTCTCCGAGGCCGACCAGCTCCTGTCCGAATATAAAAATGAACCGTTCTGTCTCCCTCATAACACGTTCCTAAAGGGCAACACCAAGTGCAGGCTAGCGTTGAGTTCGTTGCCTGAGAAAGTGTACGAGAAAGAATGGGACATAATCATGATCGATGCGCCACGAGGGTACTTCAATGAAGCTCCGGGGAGAATGGGAGCGATCTTCTCGGCCGCAGTGATGTCACGCGCCAGAACGCGCCCAGGAGTGACTCATGTTTACTTGCATGATGTGAATAGGAAGGTGGAGAAGAATTTCGCTAATGAGTTCTTGTGTAGGAAGTATTTGGTCAAAGCCGTAGGGAGGCTGTGGCATTTCGAAATACCTTCCTCTGCTAATCTTAATAGCGATAGTTTCTGTTAATACACTGTAAATCTCCGGAATTATGTATATAAACCATACTCGTAACTTGTGATGTAATAATCTCAACACGCTCGATCGAAAGAAACCCATCGGCCGAAGTTTACACAGTTTATGAATTCGTAAACTTAAGAATAATGTAAATAGCAGCAGATCAAGAGGAAGAAGAGAGTGATATATTATTAATTCCAACTCCCAATTTATTCATTAGAATTTGACAATGAAGCTGACTTCAGCAACCTCGGTCATTGATAATGTTGAGGTCATGCCCAGACAACAGCAATGGGACTCCTGACGGTACGTTTCCCTGACGCCCAAGCAAGTGACCCATACGTGTAGTTGCCGGACGGAGCTTTTCCTGAGATCCCAACAAACCGGACACTATAACTCAGCTTCTGCCCAAGTTTCTTGAAGCTGAGAACCTGAGGATTGACAACCACAGAGACTCCTCTCGGTGCAGCCACTTCGACCAAGTACTCGGCGGTAGGTGGCCCGACATTGGTCAGCGTCCTCTTGTGGGTGACATCCTTGGTATTGCCCTTAAAATATACCAAGAAGGACGGGTAGTTCAGGTCGCCGGGTTGGAGTGCCACATTTTTAGGACAATGGAATGTCTTCTTTGCAATTGCTGCTATTTGAGACTTGGTGTAATTGAGGCTGCAGAAGTAGAGCAGGTAGTCCTTGGTGGTTGCGTCATAAACTAACCCTGGATCGGCGGCCTTTTCGGGGTCTACGTGGCCCGACCCCATTGTGAAAGGTGTTGCAGGCGAGTAACTGGAGACGTCTTCGATAGGGGAGTGCCTGTTGTCAAGTGTATAAGCAGTGGTCATGAGTGCTGATTTGATCGCGGCCGGGGACCAATCCTTATGGACCGACTTGATCAGCGCAGCTAGGCCGCTAACGTGTGGACAGGCCATGGAAGTACCCGACATTGCAGCGTACATGACGCTCCTCTTGTCGTATTCCTCTTCGGTCGGGGAAACTATAGGTGGGTATCCGGCTATGATGTTCACACCAGGGGCAATCACATCAGGCTTGATCAGGTTCGGCTCAACCTCGCTCGGCCCTCTGGACGAGAAAGCTGCGACCCTTGGAGCCCGATCACCAAAAGTTGTGCCTCGAAATAAAATGGAACCCATCGGATTCTTAGTGGAGGCGATATACTTGATGAGTGCTTGCGCTGCCAGGTTGCCAAGAGAAGCTTCAGGCAGGACATGAGCTTCAGCTAATGCCTCTTCCCCTTGAAAGTCGACATTGAGTAGAAGAAGACCTGCCCCTCCAGCCAATTTCACCTCCACGCCTTGCCTTAACCGGTCGACCGGGCCCTGATAACATGCGACCAATTTTCCTCTTACAAGGTTTTCATCGAGTGCTCCAGGTTTGCAGTACTCGGCTCCGGATTTCCCGGCCGTCTTGTTGTACACAATTGGCAGCTCCCCTGTAAATGTAACATTGCCAGCGTACATAGATGACCCCGAAAATGTCTCCTTGTTTCCGAGCTTCACGGTGGTCGCGAAATTCCGGTCAGTGTAGCTAGCCCCAACAGACATGATCCAGGGTGAAACGTTAGTCACTGTGAAGCTATCCGGTCCATCGTTCCCGGCCGAGCACGACACAAAGACTCCCTTCTCTACAGCTCCGTAGAATGCCACCGCGAATGGATCTTCGTAGTAAGACACATCGGCTCCACCAATTGAGACTGAAATGATGTCGACTCCATCAGCAACGGCTTGGTCTATTGCCGCAACGACGTCGGTTGACGTGCACGCACCTGGCCAACAGGCCTTGTATACTGCAATTCTAGAAACGTACCTCATCCCCGCTGCAGTTCCGTTCCCCAGCCCGAAGAAGCTCACATTGTCTACGAGTCCTCCACCGGCTGTTGAAGCCGTGTGGGTCCCGTGGTTCTGGCTGTCCCTTGCAGACTTGTAACTAAAGGTGTCGTTGATCTTAATGCCAGTAAAAGCTTCGAATCCTTTGTAATAGTATCTAGCACCAATCAGCTTCTTGTTGCAATTCTTCTTTGTGAAATGGCTGCCAAGTTGGCAGGTGCCTTTCCATTTGGAGGGCACTTCGGACATCCCTTCATCACGAAAGCTAGGGTTCTCCGGCCACACTCCCGAGTCAATAACACCGATGATCGTGTCAGATGCCATGTTGGAAGCGCTCCACAGGCCTTTCCCGGGCCGCAGCCCGAGGAACCGAGGACTGTAAGTTGTGTCGAGCGTGTGAACCCTGTCGGGAACCGCGGAGATGAAGCCATCTACCTGGCTCAGGGCCTCGACTTCGTTCTCGGATAGGCGGGCTGCGAATCCTGACAGGACGTTTTTATAGGTGTAAAGAAGCTGGGGAGGTGCTGTCTCTTTGTAGACAGCACCGATGGCTCCATCTTCTGCTTCTGTGGAGATGGAAGTGAGGAGGGATTGGTACCATTCATCAGAATTGGATTCGAATTGGTACCGCTCCTCGGAATTGGATTCGGATTGGTGCCATGATGGGATCTTGGATTCATCCATGTGAATTATGTATGTTTGCTTCTCCATCGAAGAAGCAGCACCTGAAGTAGTCAGGGTCAGGATCGATAGCAGCAGCATCAGGAGCATCCACATGCTCATTGTTGGTAGCTGCAAATCAGAAAGTGTCTCGAATAATTATTATATTGAACACGAAATGAAATACGTATTAACATTGAAAAAAAATATTATTATGATAATCTTAAAATAATTTGATGTGTTTCCTAATATGAGAAAACCTGAGGTTTAAAAATATCACTATATTAGCTGGTGAAACTTAGAATGGGTTAGTAATTGTATTTTTCAGAACTGTGCGGATGATATTTTTTTACAAAAATCCAAAAATCGTGGGATCAAAGTAAAAAATGTGGGAGAGAGCGACTCACCTCTAATTGATTGAACTACGGTTTCGCAACCCAAGGTATGGAACAGTTGTAGTGAAGTTGGGTTAAATGGATGGATGGTTCTCTTCTTAAACCCGCGAAGCATCTTATATAGATCTCAAGAAAGTGCCTTTAGCTTTTTTGAGGTTGAGAATATCTCCCTCTATTTTTCAAGATTATATGTTATTTGAATACCTAAACAGTTGAATAGTTAATCGAGTTTCGAATATTTTTTTCTCAATAAATTTTTGGATTAAACGCCAAAATAATTCATAGTTTTTAATTTTTTGACATTAATTAACTAACATAATTGCAAATTCATAAATTTAGTTAATTATTTACGCTGTAATTCAAAATAAAAAATTAAATATTAAATAGAATTTTGATCATATTAGTAACTCTCGAACATGGAAGAAAATTTTGTTGATGATTAGGTACAGTTTCCGTCAAAATTTGTGTTCCTACCATGCCACATTCCCCATATTATTCCTTGAATAATCTTTATATTAAAGAAACAAGATAGTTACATAACAAATACATTTAAAAGGAATAGAAGTTTTCATGTTTGTACACCACCCTATTGCTGTACCACGTTGGTTGAGAATTACTACAGTGATTGTGATAGGTGTAAATAATTTACCAGATTTAAAGTATTTAAATGAAAATTAAAAAATTGGGAGATGATATCATAACCAGGTTTTTTATATATGAACAACAGGATAGTAGGTCCCTAACCGTTATTTATTATCAAGATGGTAAATCGGTACGAATACATCAAGATACAGTAATTTCCTGAAATTATCCAAATACACATCAATATAACAATACCGAGACACATCAAATACATAAATCGAGATTGTAGAGCATGAGGGTGATCTAATAATAGAGAGCACGTTTATTGGTCACAAGGTTACTTTTGTAGGTGAATTTGTTAGTTGGGGTCTGATGAAGATTAGAAAAAATAAGCCAAGTAAACTTGAAAGCTCGAGCTTGGGAGTTGGCTCCAAGTGATTGAACAAAAAGACGAGAAAAAGTTGAGATAGTCTTATTGATGATGGTTATCTATGATTATGGTTCGTGGAGGTTTTAGTAGAGTCGACTTGATTTTGCAAGATCTCATGGTTATTCATGGGGTGGTACTTCGTCAAGGTGAAGTTTGTTGAAGTTCGGGTATAACTTCGTGGTTCTTCGCATTAGACAAATTTTTGCCAATGTGAAAATTGTTGAGTGTGGCAAGGGATTAGTCATGCGCCAACCCTCCCTGGGGCATGCAAATGTGACATTTTCTTGTTTTGTTTTAATTATTATTTTGGACTCGTAATTCAATATATATATTTTTTTATCCCAATATATTATTTATTATATAAAAATATGTTACATACGATTATGTATGATTTTATAATTCATACTTATCAATAAATTTTTTTATTTTTTTCTATAAGTATAGACATTAAATCGAACCACGTATCCGTATTTTTTATATAGTATTGTTCTGAAATTGCTGAATTCCTCGCACATGAATGATCATTGTGTCTAAGTCATAAAGCAGAATATTGGCTTCACGGTCCTTCAGGATTTTAAGGTGCGACGCTCTGAGATATCGGTGGGTCGTGTCTCCAACTATATGTGGTACTCATTGGTTCGAGCATTTTATCTCGTGGTATACTAGGTTTCCTATTGGTTGCTTTTAATAAATATTGTGACGTCTGCGGCAAAAATATGTGACGTCAGGCGGTCGAGAAATGCTGCACGGATTGTGAAAATAATAACAAAATTTTATACAATTTATCGCATACTACTAAATGAAAATTGACTATGTAGCTGGTCACCATTTTAATAAATTTTCTAGCTGGGGTGTTTCACGTGGGGGAATATTTTTAATATGTAAAATTTGAAAATTGTATAAATTTTTATTATTACATTTTAAATAAAATAATGCAATGATGGAGTCCACCACCAATACGGCGAAAGCAATGGAGCAAATTGGCAACACAAAGCACTTAGGTTACATACTTGGTGACTGGTGTGAAACGCTGATTACTCGCAGCTTACAAAGTTTTGAACATCATTCCAAATTCAGTTTAGTTTATTAAAAAAAAAGTATACTTTATTCAGTTTTTAACATAATAAATCTTTTTTTTAACATATATAGGATATTACATCAACCCTCCATAGGTGGGAGCTTAAATAAAAACCTCCACAGGTGGGGGTATTACGATCAGTGATCACAAATTTGATAGTGAAAGACGTAGAATCAAAAGGAGAAACGCAAACAAGAGAAAGAACAAGTCCATCAAGGGAGAGAACCCACAGGAGGACCCCAACCCCTTCCAGGCGCCGAAAACAAAACCACAAAACCCTAATGCCACAGGAGACCACCGCCCCAAACTCCCAATCAAACCTGCAGAAGAGACGAATTCCAAACTCCTTAAATGCTCTTTGTTTATGTGTTAGGTTTGGCATTCCTCCGATATATTTGTCTCTTGTTGGTGTTGTTTGTGTTTTTTTTTATAAACATTTGGTGTAGTCTAAACAGTATTTACCCTGCATGCGTATAATCTCATTTGATATATTTTTAGTGAATAACTAGTGAATACAACATTTATTTATTAAAAAAATTAATTCACTAACAACCCAGAAACTCGACTCTGAGCATGGTGGGGGCATGTGAGAAGTTGTGGGGCAAATTGCCCACTTAATTTATTTTTTTGATAATTAAATATATTTTTTTATGTAGGGAAAAATCTTTAAGTACTCTGTAGTTTGCCTAAAAATCACTTTAGTACCCTGTGGTAAATAATTTTTAATTTGAGTCATACATCACCAAATTCACACCACTTTGGTCCACGAGTAGCTGCCCAAACAATCTCCATCCTGCCCGACCCTGCCTTGCCACCTGGACGAGTCACATCATAAATTTTTGATGAAATAGTGCCACATCATCATCTTTCATCTCCTCCTTCCCTCTCTTCATCCTTTTGTCCCCCTCTGTCTCTCTTTCTGAAATTTCTCCACATCAATCGCCCTCTCCGACCTATCTTGGCTCACCCGCACCAACACCCTGACTGCCCTGCTCTCCACTACCTGCCTCTGGTTATTCGAGAACGAGCACACCACATATAGCATTGTGGCCGCCTCCTTCGCCTCCCTACCCTTCCTTCTCCCAACCAAACCAACCAGGTACGTCTCAATCATTGCCTTGTTGACCTCCACCATTGCAAGGCTCGTCAGAACCATGCACGCTATCGCTCAACTCTCCAGCAACGATAACCCAGCTTGGATAATCCTGATGACCTACCCGATAGCCCCCTCCATAACCAACCCTACCTTATTATCATCGTCCAAGGACAAATTGAGTAGCAGCGATAGAGCCTTCTCTCCTGCAACCCGCACAACCACCTGCCGGTGCATTGAAGAACCATCAAGATGGCACCAGATTCGGCGAGCTGGCAGTGGAGAGACATATCTCTCTTCATCTAGCAGGCGAGACGAGAGATAGACCAAATCTTCATCTCTGGCGAGGAAACCTATGCAATCTAAACCAATTCATTTTCCGCTACAATATGAAGGGAACTAATAGTGGAAATCAACTACCCCAAGCTCAAAAACATCCTCCAATTCGGGAGGAACCCTAATGGAGAAACCATCTTCGTAGAACTGGAACCAGTTCCTAGTGTTGGCGATTTCAGAAAGGAGCAGTCTTGGATGTGGAGGAGGGTTCAGCAAGGGACAATGCAAGTGGGTTTTGAGCAGTTAAGCAAATGGAGCCAAGTATAGTTGTCTTTAGGAGAAGCTGCTTCTTGGCAATAGTGGGTGGGAGAAGGGTATAGTTGGATTCAGAGGAATTTAATGGAGGATGAAGAGAGGGAAAGAGAGGGAAGGAAGAGATGAAAGATGATGACGTGGTGCCATTTCATAAAAAATGTATGATGTAGCTCGTCCAGGTGGTGGGGCAGGGTTCGAGCATGATGGAAATTGTTCGGGTAGCTGCCTGTAGACCAAAATGATGCGAATTTGGTGATTTATGACTTGAATTAAGGGTTCTTTATCACTGGATACTAAAGTGATTTTTAGGCAAACCACAGGATACTTAAAGGTTCTTTTCTCTTTAATGTATGATCTCATAAAAATTAAAAATTAACCTCATTACAGATTAATCAATTTACAAATTAAAACCAAATCTTAACAAAATTCAGATATTTCTTATATTATCCTATCTCAAAATTTTCTAGCTGTTGCCCGACTATGAGCGTGAATTTCATGGTACATGATGTACGTATAAACGTACATGTTTTTGGTCGTGTTTAGCATGTTGTTTAGTCATGTTTTTAGTCGATTTAGTTATGTTTAGTTTAGTATTGTTTGTGTTTTTGTGTTTAGTCGAGAAATGGATACTTGCCAAGTTTTATGTGTTTTTGTAGGTGTTGGAGTGAATGAGGAGAATTGGATAACCGAGATAGAGTTCAAGCAGAATGGAGATGAGCAACAAGAAGTATAGCAGACAAGTTTAGGCTTAATCCGTCGAAGTTTACTAAAAAAGGCATAACTTTCTCATACAAACTCCGAATCGAGTGATTCCAACGGGAGAAAATCCGCAACAGCGGTCGCTACACATCCTAGTGATCGCTTGGATTGAGCTCCGAATTTTTCATAGCAATCGCTATGTTTTATAGCGATCGCTAATTCGCTATAGCCCCAAAAATCACTCTTGTAGCGACCATTACGGTTTGTAGCGATCGCTACACTTGCTGCAGAAGTCAAGAAAAGCTGCAAACTGAAAGTTATCAACTTGCAATCTCAAATCCTTCAACTTGCAACCGATTTTGTTGATAGAGGACAACCAATTTAGCCGTCGCCAACTCATGACAACTCATTTCCACCATGAAGACAACTTGCATCCACCATTTGACAACTCATTTCCATACATGAAGATCAAGTGGTAGAATTGCTTTTTGTAGGCTATAAATAGGTTGTATGAGCTTCATTGTAAAATCATCTAGGAGAAGGAGGTTAGCCATAGAGCTAATCGGCTGAGGTCTTGAAAAAGATAGACCGTGTCCTACGATCAACTTAGATTAGTTTTCTTTACCTTGCAAAGATTGTATTCAACGTTTAAGATTCTCAATTGCCAAGGTATTTTCATATTTGTCTTTTCATTCAATTAGATGTTTAGTGCTTGAAATTTTGTATGTGTGTGTTTAAGATTGAGATTGACGACCTTAGTCTTTAACATACAAATATAATCATTGTAAGTGTTATTCATCGTTTGGTTGTTCATATTAAGGTTAAGATTTGACGACCTTGATCTATAATATGAACCTCATTCGATTACTTTAGATTTATTTATTGTTTGGAAATAGGATTGACGACCCTAAATCCAACTTGCTTTAGATTTGATTGTTGTTCGAAAGTAGGATTGACGACCCTAAGTTCGTATAGCAATTTGTAGAATTAGAATCACCAATCACTCCAATTCATTTGCTTAGATTAAAATCAAGAATCCATAATCCGGTACTTAGAGAATTGATTTACATATTCCCTGTGGAGACGATCTTACTTATCACTTTATTACTTGTTGTGATCGTGTACTCTTGCACGCATTATTTAGATCCACGTTTGGACGCATCAGTATATGTGCCTGAAGTTGTCGATGTTGATCGACCGGCGAAACAAACGTAGGTTTGGAAGTAGACGATGAAAATGGCGAGGAAACAACATCAAAAATGCGGGGATCGGGAATCCTTCGGTCATCAAGAAGTTGGCGACGATGGAATATAGAAGGCTACACTTCTCCATTGCCATGGCGACGTGATGCTTCCTTCATCCTGATGCTGATATCATGTACAAGGCTCTTGCCCGGAATTGTAATGATGCATCACTTTACAAGATAAATTTTTAATTGTGCTTGTTACATTACAATGAAGATATTCAGGAGACAATGTAAAGATTATAACTTACCCTAAAAAAAGTTAAGATTATAATTATCAAACCTAAGATCCCAAATTGGGTAATGCTGGATCAGCAGCATCAAGGGGACAATCAGGTAAAAAAGGATAAGAGTACATAGGTAAAAAAAATAAGGACACGTCAGTCTATGGAAGGTAAAATAGTGCTGCCCAATTACGAGCATCAAATCCACTCGTGTAATTATACTGGAAATATATTTGAAATTTTATTTTTTGGTTAGAATCACATATCTGATTTTATTAAACCGACTTATTTAAATTCGAGTCAAATAGTACCTTTGAAAAATTACAAAACTTTAACAATAAGTAATTAACACTTTGCATTCCCAAAGGACTTGATTCCGAGACCTGATTAAGATATAATTACTATCTTGTTATTTGATCTAAATATTTGTTGATATTTTAAAAAATTATTTTGTGGATTTTGATTTAAATAATTACTATATTCCTTTTTTAGGACGGATAATAACCATAGTTTTAAAAAATGTGGTCCCGAAGGTCCGATTGGTCGGACTGCATTTCAAACCTCATTTCAGGTCGTTTTTATCTTAAAAAATACACTATGGTTCGACCGGTCAATTTCTGGTCAAACTGGACAAATCAACAAAAAAACGGACAGTTCGACCGGAAATTTGTGCATATATATAATTTTTTTACTTTATAATACTTATTTACCTATATATTTATATATATTTCAGAAAATTACACTAAAATATGAAGGAAAAAATGTCTTGTCTGACCGGCCAGATAGCTAGTCAGACTGCTTGACTTGGGGTTGGACCCAAATCTGAATCGAACTCCAGGTCATTTTTAATAACTATGATAATAACTACTAAATTCCTGGGGCTCCTCTTCGATGGGTTCCGTGGGAAATAAATCTTACGCCGGTGGGCTGCGGCTCTTCAAATAATCACATGTTTTCTCCGACTTCGTATTTCCCGAATTCACATTTGATGACAGAGCA
Organism: Hypericum perforatum; assembly: GCA_012979155.1. Classification (NCBI taxonomy): domain Eukaryota; kingdom Viridiplantae; phylum Streptophyta; class Magnoliopsida; order Malpighiales; family Hypericaceae; genus Hypericum; species Hypericum perforatum. The sequence goes on from SOPF01033445.1 coordinate 36,871, forward strand.
AATTGAAAAGAGCGAGCACTTTGGTCCATAAAGTGGCTTTCATCGTATTGGTGGAAGTCTTCATCATTTCATTCGACGTTCCCTCGTAATATGATCACAAATTTTTTTATTTCTACGTGATTCGTTTTTTCGTTTATGTTTTGTGACAAAAGTTTTAAATATTAAATCGTCAAAAAAATGTCGAAGTTAAATAATTTTTGGTCAAAAAAGAGTACAATCAAATATCAAATTGACTGTCGCCCTCGGCTTATCGAGAAGCCTTCGAGTCCCCCCCATGGTTGCTGTTCTCTGGGAACGATAAACCTGGACTTATCATTTTGTAATATTTTGCTATTAATAAAAGAGTACAATGCAATCAACAATTCAGCCAAAAAAATAACAAATTATCGTTTTTTTTTTCAGATAGCAAGAATTAGAAAATTAGTTTTTCACTAAAATAATTGTTGGATCCGAAATGTTTTAAGTATGGTCTTTACTAGTTAGAGTAGGCATGGAGGACAAACCACGCATAAAACCAAAGGGAGTGGATACCGTGCAAAGGATTGATATCCTCCCTATATAGGGAGGAGGTTAAATGTGTAAATTACCCATTATTCAATCACTTTTTCTCTTTCCTTCCACGTTTCTTATACTTTTCTGACTTTTCATCTTCCAACAACATCTTGAGTTGCATTACTGGTTTGTTTTGTTGCATTGGTGGTTTATTTGGTTGCATTGCTGGTTCAGTTAGTTGCAATACTGGTTTATTTGGTTGCATTACTGGTTTGTTTGGTTGTATTGCTGGTTTTATTGGTTCCAATACTGGTTTGAGGGGTTGCATTGCTGGTTTAAGGGATTGAATTACTAGTTTTTTAGTTGTATTAATGGTTTGTTCAATTGTATTACTGATTTGCTTTGTTGCATTGGTGGTTATTTGGTTGCATTGCTTGTTCTGTTGGTTGCATTGCTGGTTTGTTTGGTTGTATTGCTGATTTCATTAGTTCTAATGCTGGTTTGAGGGGTTGCATTGCTGGTTTAAGGGATTGAATTACTGGTTTTTTTGGTT
>SOPF01033451.1:0-12214 GCA_012979155.1 Hypericum perforatum
TTTTTTAATTAAAAAATATGACGAAATTCGTCTCCTCCTCTTTATAATTTTCAAATATTTATTTTTGTATTTTTATGTATTGTTTTTTGATTTTTTATTTTCAATTTACAAGAATTTGAGTGATATTCTTGTCTAATTGTGATATTCTAGTGATACGCATTTTTACACATTAATAATATAAAAAAATGCATATCACTAGAATTTCAAACCTAATTACAATGAACATTAAGCATCGAAAATAGAAAAGTTGTAATTCAAATAGTAAAATCACGGTGACGTATGGCCGTTATTCAAATAGTAATATACATTTCAAATGGAGTATATGAAAAGTTTGACTGTAGTATTAGAAATAAAAAAGAAAATATGAAAATAACTATTTTAAACAAGGTAAATTGTCCTGCCGTCTCTCTCCTTTGCTTAAATTATTATTTTTGTCCCTACTGTTTTAAAAAAGATAATTTAGTCCTCCAGATTTGATTTAATAGCACCCTAAGGTCCCTGGTGCCAGAATCGGAAAATTTTTCCGGCTACTAGGGACCTAAAATGACCAAATTGCCCTTTAGTCAAAAAATTAAAAAAAGAGTTCTCGCTTCGTCTCCCACTTCGTCCAGGGTTGATCGACCTCGTCTCCCACTTCCTCGCTTCCAATTCCTTCCTTCCACTTCGTCACAGAATGTCCAACCACGAATAAGTCCGAACCCTCCACCACCTCCGACCCACCTCCAGGCCAAACAGTCCCTTACCTCAACGCAAAGTCTCCCTCTCCCAGTTCACCTACTCCTTCCCGGTCTCCCTCGACCCGAAGTTCATCCGCCTCCACTTCTACCCCATCAACACTTACCCGAGCTTTGAAAACTACCTATCGGTCTTCTCCATTCGGGCGGGAGGATTCACCCTCCTCACCAACTTCACAGGCGATGAGGATCAAACATAGTCCGTTGTTTAAATTAAAGAGTTCATTGTAAATGTTGGAGACGACGAGAAGATCTTGAACATGATGTTCGAATCGAGCTCGGTCGTCCCTAACGCGTACGTCTTCGTCAATGGGATCGAAGTTGTCTCCCTCTTTTTACTTTTTTTTTGTTTTTTGACTAAAGGGCAATTTGGTTATTTTAGGTCCCTGGTAGCCGGATAAATTTTTCGATTCCGGCACCAGGGACCTTAAGGTGCTATCAAATCAAATCTCGAGGACTAAATTATCTTTTTTGAAACAGTAGGGAAAAAATAGTAATTTAAGCAAAAGAGAGGGACGAGAGGGTAATTTACCCTTTAAACAATATTCTACGTCGACTAATTCAAAATTCAAAGTTGAAGGATGTTAAAAAAACACGGTGACAATTCGTCGTGAAACTGTACAAAAGCTAGCTAGGTTCAGCTCAAAAGGTACCTTTCCAAATGGATAAGATCCGAATCCAATGTTATTTAATATAAATTCAGAAACTTATTTAATGAATTAATATAATTTTCAGCCAGGTGGCAAAATTCTCGTCAAAATAATTTTGTATTTTATATGCTGACTCGTCAAAACTACAATAATTTTTTCAACAACCACCTATAAACTTTTATATAATCCGAAGTTTGTTTCTACCAAGTATAATCTAAATTTGAACATTGTTAAATTTTATTCTGTCAGAGGCTAACAAAAATGAACCTTATATAAATTATGACAATTACTATACGGAAAATGCACATTGGATTCAACTAAATTTATTCCAATAATTTAAAACACAAATGATTAATTGCATCAAACAGGCCAGGCCAATCACACACCATACTGGAAAGTCAACGTCCGAATTCCCGATAGCAAATCTCTAGGTAGATAATCAAGTTAAACATGAAAACACAATACGAAACACTCCCTTAAGTCTTAAATTATTCTCCCTCCAAGCTGCTTTAGTGATGAGGACACTTGGGCTCGAACGCGAATGGTCCGGACGTGAAGAGCCCGAACAGGAGTTTGCTCATGAAGAACTGCTTGCCTGCCCTCAGCTGGCCACCGTGGACACCACCGTGGAGGTCGGATGCAACAGAACATGTGGCATTCGGAGACGAGACGAGGAAGGTCCCGCACTTGTGGGCCCCGTAATTGGTGATGGTCTTGGGGCCCTTGATGAAGAAGTACCCGTGATCGTCCGTGGTCGCCTTTACCTCTGTTGGGTATTTTGTGTTATTGCACTGTAGCTTCACTGTCGCACCTGCAGAGTAAATAATTGTAAATTTCAAACTGCCGTACTCAAAGTTGGATCTTTATTTGGATACAAAACTGGGTCAGTGCAGTGTGTGGGATGGGTCAAATTTCGCAAAAATGACTAGACCACCTTTCGTGAATTTGGGACAGTGTACCATCAATGGGCGTGCCCAAATTCAAAATAAAGTTATCAAAAGCTGAGCCTAGTTACTGTATCGTGGAAATATGAGTCGGGGAAATAATTAGATATGATTATTTTTGGGATAAAATTAAATAATAAGATAATACTGGTTTTTTTGATAGGTCATGCACCGAAAAGAGGGAGCAAGAGAGTAAAAAAGGTGAATGATAAGACTGCAATAGCTCCAGGCCATTACACTGCAATATTTAAGTTATAACGGATATATTCTTCTTTTTTAAATAAATATGCTGTATATTATTAAATTGCAAAATTTTTAAAACGAATTTCCAGTAACAAGGAAAATTTATCTTTACGAGATAAGTAGTTTAAGCTCTCTACAAGAAAGCAAACTTGTTCTAGAATAAGCAGAAATTGCTTGAAGGACAAGTAGTTTAAGCTCTCTACAAGAAAGCAAACTTGTTCTAGAATAAGCAGAAATTGCTTGAAGGACAATGCTGAAAAATATAAATCCATGAACCCCCACATTTAAAGTCGCCATTTCCAGAGAATATACGATTCCTTTATCAACAAAATTATATATAATCTTCAAAATTTGCGAACATTTAGTTAAACCAGAAGACAACGGAGAACGTTTAACCTAAGCTTATAACCGTACTATAAATATTTAAGCTCCGTCATGTTAAGCTGAAAAATATACTCCTCTAAACAACAAGTAACAAAGACACCGTTAGTACAGTTTTATATTACATTCTGAACCAGTCAATATACACCAAAAAATATTTCGATATTTTTTGTTGTGGAAAAATATTTTGATATTAAATAACCTTGGACCTGAGAAAAATATTATTTCAAAGATACAAAATATTATTATATCACCTTTAAGTGGGTAGGCACCCAAGAGAGTGCTAACCCCTGCGTACTGGCAAGTAGGCTTGCAATAAACAACGCCCTGAACGGCGACGAAGCTCCTCGGGAAGTGGAAGGCGGGCGGGTGGGCGGCCGGTCCGTGCGCGTGGGGAGGAAGGGCAGGGGCGTGGTGGTGGTGGTGCCCACGTGGCATTGGCGGGAGAGAAGGTGCATGGGCCGGAGCGAGGTGGTGGTGGGGGAGTGGGAGCGGTGTCGCCGCGTGGTGGTGGTGGTGTGGAAGGGGGGCCGCCGCATGGTGGTGGTGGTGGGGGAGAGGGGTTGCCGCGTGGTGGTGGTGGTGGGGAAGCGGGGCCGGTGCCGGCGCGTGGTGGGTAGCGAGGACGGTGGAGAGTGGGAGTAGTAGGAGGAGGAGGAATGGGAGTTGAGCTAGGGTTTTTTGGGATGCCATAGTTTCTTGGGTTTTGCGAGGAGGAGAGAGATGCGATCTGTGATGGAGAGGAGTGTAATAGAGTGGGAATTTATAGAAGTTTTTCCGGGATAGGGATTTTTATTTTTTAATGGTAAATTTATATTAATATCGTCAAACATAAACTTTGAACTTGTACGAAATTAACAATATTTTGTGCGGCTAAGCTGAATGTTATTTTGCAACAATTTATACTATCTGTACCTGCAACTTCCGGCAAACTTATTCCTAACCTATTTTTTGAATAAATAATTAATTTTTATTCATTCACATCAATCCAACTCATTTACTTAATTTTTTATTTTCTATCTTTACCCTAACTTATCCATAATCAATCAACAATAATATCTCTCTCATCCTTATTATCAACTCAATTTATTTTAATTTCTCTTTCATCTACATATTATTTCATAAACTTGTAAATTTTTATAATTATATGTAAATATAATTTTTGTAATTTGAATTCAAAATTTAATTTTGAAAATAATTTTTTTGAATAAAAATACTTATTAGAAATAAATTAAGTTACAACGATAATGTGAAATGATAAATTACAAATACAGATAATGGAAACTACAAATTAACTACGATATCCAATTTTTTGTCAAATATATTCAATCAGGTCATTTTTTAGAGCATTATGAGCATGTTTGTTGTAGAGTTCTTCCATGTCAGTCATACAATTAGAAAAGTTACTAATTCTTTCAGTAGAGAACTAAGCAAATCATACATCATCTTCTCCATGACGTCTCGATGTGTCATTAAGAAATTCAGTTGGATCATAATAACAAAGATATGTATCTCGTTCATCCTCTATGATTATTTTGTGCAATATAATACAAGTCATCCTAATTTTTCTCATTTTATCCTCCTCCCAAAAGAGACATGGACGTCTGATGAATGCAAAATGAGCTTATAGTATTCCAAATGCTCGCCCCACATTTTTTTCTACAGGTTTTTTGAGTTTGAGCGAACAACTTATATTTTTGAGTTGATTGAAATGTAATTGACTTGATAAAGAGAATCCATATAGGATAAGTCATATCTATAAGATAATATGAAGTTTTTCTCCGAACGTTGATGTTGTAACTGACTTTTGATGTTTGGCCTTCCAATACATCATTACAAATAGGAGATCGTTGAAGTACATCAATATCATTGCATGTATCTAGTATTCCAACATGCTATCAATAAATAACAAATGAATTAAAGAGCATTACGTGGAGAAAAAAAAGTTGACACTAACATTAAATTAAGAACAAATTACATAAAGTGTATATATATATATATTAAAATAATGTAAATAAAAGTTGCATGAAAATAAAATATTCATTGTCCATACAATATTTTATGGAAGAGCTGTTCCATATTGTATTCTTAATGTTTAATATTTGAAGATTTGTTTGTCGGGTCATTCTTAATGTTCGTATTTTGCAGCAACTTCATTAATAATGACATTATTCTTTCCTTTTTTGCAGCATATCTATCAATAGAATGTTGAATTGATGATGATCTGCTGACTGAAGTTTCTGAGTTGGAGAGTATTGAATAATCACCATCATTAGTTATTCTAGATCTCTTTAAACTTCTACCACTTTCTTAATAATCATGTTCAAACTTTGAAGAGCAATAGGTTGCATTGTGTCATATATCTAAACTCTACTTGTGATGTTTACACGTAACTTCATTAAAGACAGTCAAGTCAGATAATCTGACGTTGGTCTTACTTGCATATAGTGCTTGTTCTTCTCGCTCAACGTCGGTCATGTTCATTCTATTATGTTTTCTCCCAAATGCTTTCTTGTATGCACCAATCAACTTTTGTACATTTTTATTAAGTCGTTTGCAACAATTATTCATTTGTTTCACATATTTTTTCTAATTTTTCAACTTGAATTTTATCATACAAGGCACTCACGCATATCTAGAGTGAACAAGTCTTCTTTTATTTTTTCAATTTTACATCACTATAAAAGATATAAGATGACATCAACATTATGTCTTTTTAGGGTAAATTACATCTCACCTCCTCTAGTTTAAACAAATAGACAATTTCCTCCCTATATTTTGCAAACTGATTAAAAACCCCTCTTAGTTTGGCAAAATTATACGATTTCCCCCTCTTGCCAGAATCGGAACATTTCTCTGGCGAGGAGGCACGAAAAATGAACAAATTACCCTTATACTAAAAAACAAAAAACAAATTCTTCATTCTTCCTCCTCCTTCCGATCCCAACTTTCTTAGAACCCCTCTTTTTCACTGCCCAACTCAAGCATAAAAGCTAAACAGGTAAAAACCCTGAGATTACACAGTTATACAATGTCATACTTTCATCAATCGCATATCAATATCGTAATTATGTACTAAAACTATTCACTTCTCGTCCTAAAAGGAAAAACCCATGTGGAATTCATTCCAGATAGCACAAAACCAGAAATCAATTAACAGATAATCATCCATCAACCGATTAATTAAGTGTTACCAGAACAAGAAGAAGATTTTCAATGGAAAAAAATCAAAATTTGAAGGTAGAGATGGGAGTCGTGGCAGAGAAGGGAGTCGGGGTGCTCGCGAAGGACGGCCAGCTGCCAACAGGGGTGGCACTGCCGGAGAGGAGGTCACAGGGGAGGAATTGTGCCCCTCGAGATTCGTCACCCACTCCCGCGCCGACTCCATTTACCCCCAAACCATCTCCTCTCTAGCTACCGCCGATCCCAATGGCTCCCCTTCTAAGCACCCCGACGGCTCCGAATCTCGTCATTTCCTCTGGCAAGCGTGGATTCTTATGCTCACCTGAAAACAGCAAAGCAATTTATTGGAGAGAGAAATGGTAGAGCGAGAGGGGGGAGAGAGAGAACAGAAAGGGACTTCAGGAGATTTTGGGGCCAGCCAAATTCGTTGCGGACTCGAAGAAGATGATGTTAGGTGTTTCGTCTGTTTGATGTGTTGGCTGAATGTTTCTGAGATTATCTAGATTCTATTTCAAAGTATTGAAAAAATAATTCAGAATTAGGGTTTGTTATGGTTTTGTGGTTTTGAGTTTCGTTAATCTGGTATTGAAAATGTTAATTATTTATGTTACTTTTAAGTTTTTTGGTTTTGTTGATTGGAGGAGGAGGAGGAGTAGGAAGAGAGATGAGGAAAGAGGAAGGAGAGAGATGTTTTTTTTGTTTGTTAGTGTAAGGGTATTTTTGACATTTCTCATAGCTCCTCGGGGAGAAATGCTCTGGTTCTGGCAAGAGGGGGAAATCGTATAATTTCGCCAAACTAAGAGGAGTTTTTAATCAGTTTGCGAATACATGGGGGAAATCATCTATTTGTTTAAACTAGATGGGGCCACATGTACTTTACCCCTTTTTTTAACATTCCAACTACTTGCCATCATCTCCTTCTCGATTATGTTGTTGGTGGTCTAGGTAGTGAACAAATTTTGTGAAATGGTTTGTGGGATATGAGGTCCATATATCAACAAAAAAAATTTAAAAAAATTGGGAAAATAAAAAGGTTGATAGTTCTTAAACTCTTCAAAATTTGGAAAAAATATAGTAAAATGGTTGAAAATTTTGAGAGTTGAGATTTGGATCCATAGTAAGAATAGTAAGATATAAATTTAGATTGGTGTAAGAATATATTAATATTTAGAGTCTATTTATAGAAAGTATAAAATGACTATTTGCAAATTATTTTTTAAAAAAATTATAAATAATTTTCTAACACAAACCCTATCTTTAAAAAATTAATATGAATGAATCATATTATACCAAGTGTACTAAGTAAAAAAAATTAAAAAAATGTCCATGTGGATGTTCAACCCGAGATGGATGTCCAGCGGTGGACGTCCATCCCGACAAATTTTTTTCTCTGCGGCACGTGGATTACACGCGTCCATCTCGGAGCTGCCCGCCGACACCGCTGCGCTTGATCTTATAATGTTGAAGGCTTGGCCCTAAGCCGTTATTTTATTCGGGCAACTTTGATTTATCTCTCTGCTTATCTGTCCGGTCTTGATCTTCGTTGGATTCGTTTGGATTTATTAGTATTTGTATTTCATTTGCTATCATTTTTTGTGCGTTCAAATGTACTTGAATTTGTATCTATAATGTAACTCCATGATTATTAACTTATGTTTCTCTCAAGAAAAATTCGCTTTAGATATTGAGTCTCGTAATTTTTTGGCTACCTATCTTTTTCTTCTATGTTATTCTGTTATTTTTTTATCCTTTTTTTAATATTTTGTTGATGTCTTCAATTTTGTCTATATATTTTCTTTGTCTATATTATACCTTGTTTATAATAATATAGGTTTGACTACATTGTAAGACGCAGTTATAATCCATATCAAGTCAGAATTTTGACTAATCAATATATTTGCAGCTAAAAATGATGAATTATGTAAACTGCAAGGTTATTTGTGGATGTATCTGCTTTTGTTGAAGGAAAAAATGAGCCATAACCATCATTTTTACGACATAATGATGACCATAGGTTTGATTGCAATTAGTGCATGCTCTACTCTAGAATATTCGTGGAATGTGTTTTCTGGATTTGTCTTAATTTTTAATAAGTTTGTAATTTATTTTTATTATATACTATTTAGTATAATAGGACTGTCTCCTATTAAGGAATTTTGTAGGTGTCTGTTGACTTGCTTTGAGCCTTTGACAATAGCATAGTAATATAGAAAAAGATTTAGATTTGAGACATAATATCAATGACCATTTTGGTATCGTGGATGTAATCGATCGAAGTACGTATGTAGTCCGTTCACTATTTTTTTTCTATCGTTTCCTACTTACATATGTGTAAGCATTAACATGGTTGGAAACTTCTATGTTACATTTAGAGAGCTATAGCAAATTTGGAACCATGATAATGACTAGAGTAAAAGGATAATCATGGATTTTTTTTAAATCTGTAGTTTTAATTTTTAAGGAACATTAGTTTTAATGTTGGACTCAAACCATAATTACAAGTTTCTCTGTCTTTATACTTATAAATTGGAACACAATTTCATTAAATAAATCAAAACCATTTACTACTTCAACCTATTCCATTTGACCAATAACTACGTATTAACAATAATTGCGAAATTTACTCTTAAAGTTTATACACGGCCCACATTTGTTATTGTGTTTTGAAACATGTAATCCTTAATTGATAACTTAGAATTAGTTTTCTTTATTTTTCACATGGGGGTGCTAAGACATGTTGGGAGTGGAACCTGAATTCGATTGAAGATCCAATGTTGTATGAGTCGTTCGTAGATTCGAAGACAGAGGAATCAAGCATTGGATCCAGCGCCCGCTAAGAACTCTAACGTCCATTGGGAGGGCAACAGATGAGTTGCCGAGTATCAGACCTAGCGCCTGCTGGGACCCCAGCATCCGCTGGGGAATACATAGGAGTTTCCCAGATCAGAGTCTGCTGGGTCCCTAGCAACTACTGGGATACGCAAGAAGGAAGCTAACTCGGACAGTTTTGCCCCTCCACTTTGGAAACCTATAAATATCACTCTACTCACTTGTCAAGATCATTCTAAAACACTAACAAAAGCATATAAATATCTAGGTTAGATATTTAGGAGAAAGCTCTTTCTCTCTTTGTAAGATTAAGGTTGATTAAGGTTATGTTTAGTGGAATTTCCTCCTAGCTTGGTATGCCCACGGACTTAGATGTTCTCGTCGAACCGGGTGAATAATTTTTTTTGTCTCTTTTGTGTTCTTTTCATTTATGAACTTCGTTGTGTACTTTGTGACTTACTCGTATTGTGTTGTTGCATTTGGGACCGTTTTGAGTCCCAACAAAACGTAGAGTGTCGGTTTATCCGAGATTTCGACACCTTCCATATGGTTGCATGTAGAAAATCTTGTTTCAGTCAATTGTTTTTATATCTAAACTCTCATTTGAATGCCGCGAAGCTAGATTTATAACATTATTATGTGATTTCAACCATAGTTAGTCTCAACATTACTCCACGTTGGTCGTTAGTTTTTGTAACTTATTGACTATCTATCGCTTCCATCCACATCATTATTTTATTTCAGAGTTCGATGTCAGTATTTTCATTATGTGCCGATGTATTTTTTATTTCTATCTTATAACCCAATTCCGATACTTTGAAAATGAGCTGGGCTTCGCGCCACCTTTTCTATTAAAAAAAAGACAAATTACCCTCAGGTTCCTGGTCTTTACATTATTCTCCTATTGGGTCCCTCCTTTGTCATAAATGAATATTAAGTCCCTGTTTTATTCAAAAATGTTTGTCTCGGGTCCCCACCAATCAAATCAGACTTTTTTTGAATTTTTTGTCATGTGAAATGACTATTTTATCCTTCACAAAACGACAAATTTCATCATATTTTTATCGTTTTGTGAAGGATAAAATAGTCATTTGACATGACAAAAAATTAAAAAAAAGTCCGATTTGGTCGGTGGGGACCCGAGACAAATATTTTTGAATAAAATAGGGATGAATTAATCATTTATGTAACAGGAGGGACCCAATAGGAGATTTTGGTAAAGACCAGAGACTAAAGGGTAATTTGCCAAAAAAAATTGACGGCCTCGGCCAACTTATTTATTTTAGAAGGAGGGGCCAACTTATTGGCCTAAGACCACTTGCAACAGCATCCGGGTGCAGCCCCGGAATGCCGCACGTGGCGCTCACGCGCCAGACATAAAAAAAGACGGCAGGCTCCACAGGCGACCCAAGGTGCACTGACGATCGAGGAAAGAAGAAGGTTAGACGGGGCCCGCATGGCTGTTTGGACTTTAATAAATTAGTTTATTATTAAAGTTAATACACGGAAAAGGATTGGGCCTACCACTAGTGGTATAACCCAATACATATAATTGTTTATTATTGTCAAGAACTAAAAAATTTAGTTTAACAGTGTAAAAAACATGTATTATTATTTTGGTTCTATCTCCCCGTATTATGCTTTCACGTGTTTCTCCAGTAACCACTAATTTTTTTATTTTATTAAAGTCCTCCACACTTTAACATAACATTATGGTAGTTTTAAATTCTCGTAAACAGATGATGAACTTTTTGCACAAATCAAGTGATATATACTAATTTGCTTATTCAGACTATCTTATCACATTGTTCATTTAATCATTTGATCATAATCTCTAGAATATTTTGTGTATTATGTCATATCAATAATTTGGTACAAAAGATATTACTCCTATTAAACATATTATTCGAGTTCAGGTTTAGGATAAAATCAGAATTTTTTGGGTAACATTTCTTTCAAATTAATCATGTATTATGTATGAGTACTAGGGATGAACTCCACGATAAACATGCTCATAATGCTCTTAAAAATGATCTCATTGAGCATATTTGGCAGAAAAAAGGAAATCGTAGTTAGTTTTAAATTATCATTATCTGTATTTGTAATTTATTATTTGCAACTTCTATGTAATTTGAATTATTGCAAATTTAATACTTTTTAATTCTTAATTATTATTGTTTATTTTTCAAAATTAATAATTTAATGCGAAGTACGAAATATATATTAACGAATATAAAAATATTAAATAAAAAATTAAAGTTAATTAGGTTAATGATGTGGAGTATACATATATTAATTGTTTATTGGTTGTGGTTGGGTTGTATGAGGATGCTGCTGTGGGTTAAAAATTGAGTGTAAGAGGATGACTTGAGGTGGATGAGTGAGAAATTAATATAATATTGCAGGGTTGGGTTATACCAGGATGTCTAATTGGCTTTTGCAGCGCTCGGTTTTAGCGTTGGGTTAGTTTGTACATATTGCCTGTTACACCTTTCCCTGGAAAGTTATATTTAATTTGTCATTGTTACGAGGAAAAATGAAATAACCCGAGACAATTCAGAATGGTCTTTTCAAGGTCGATTCAATTATGAAGTACAACTAAATTAGACTAAAATTACGAGCTACATTACGAGATAAGTTAAAGAGAACAATAAAGAGTAAATGTTGTTGTTTGGTGTGTTGTCCTTTGCCCGAACTTTTTTTATATAGATGTATTGACTTTGCATCCGAGTTATGGAATAGGAAAACCTAAAATACTTTCAATATACGAAGATCTTGGAACAAAAAAGAAACTCCTCTGATTCAAGATGAAACCCTACAGGATATGGCCTAATTAGTGTCTATACACGAAGTAGATCAATTCCAACTCAGTTTCTTCCGATTTGGAAAGTCTCAACTCGACTATTTTTGATTCAGAAAGATATCGAATTGGTATAGTAAAATTTTAGACCGATATCTAGAAATAAAGGAAATTTGGTCCTAAACAAAGAGATCCAACCCGTGTGAACTAAATAATCCCAATTCAGAAGAAGAAAGTACTAAGCCAACACCCAAAAGACAAAAAAAACTCAACTTAAATAAAAATCACTAAGTCGGGTTAGCCAATACATTGTACTTCACAAACCGGTCTTCTACTTTGCTTCCAAACTAAATGAACTCTTACTTAGATAAAGTTCGAAATGAGTTCTTATCTTGACAAGACTCAAATTAAATTTTCGATTTGACAAGACCCAGATTATACTCCTACTTT
>SOPF01033453.1:0-13545 GCA_012979155.1 Hypericum perforatum
TTTTTTAATTAAAAAATATGACGAAATTCGTCTCCTCCTCTTTATAATTTTCAAATATTTATTTTTGTATTTTTATGTATTGTTTTTTGATTTTTTATTTTCAATTTACAAGAATTTGAGTGATATTCTTGTCTAATTGTGATATTCTAGTGATACGCATTTTTACACATTAATAAAAAAAAATGCATATCACTAGAATTTCAAACCTAATTACAATGAACATTAAGCATCGAAAATAGAAACGTTGTAATTTAAATAGTAAAATCACGGTGACGTATGGCCGTTATTCAAATAGTAATATACATTTCAAATGGAGTATATGAAAAGTTTGACTGTAGTATTAGAAATAAAAAAGAAAATATGAAAATAACTATTTTAAACAAGGTAAATTGTCCTGCCGTCTCTCTCCTTTGCTTAAATTATTATTTTTGTCCCTACTGTTTTAAAAAAGATAATTTAGTCCTCCAGATTTGATTTAATAGCACCCTAAGGTCCCTGGTGCCAGAATCGGAAAATTTTTCCGGCTACTAGGGACCTAAAATGACCAAATTGCCCTTTAGTCAAAAAATTAAAAAAAGAGTTCTCGCTTCGTCTCCCACTTCGTCCAGGGTTGATCGACCTCGTCTCCCACTTCCTCGCTTCCAATTCCTTCCTTCCACTTCGTCACAGAATGTCCAACCACGAATAAGTCCGAACCCTCCACCACCTCCGACCCACCTCCAGGCCAAACAGTCCCTTACCTCAACGCAAAGTCTCCCTCTCCCAGTTCACCTACTCCTTCCCGGTCTCCCTCGACCCGAAGTTCATCCGCCTCCACTTCTACCCCATCAACACTTACCCGAGCTTTGAAAACTACCTATCGGTCTTCTCCATTCGGGCGGGAGGATTCACCCTCCTGACCAACTTCACAGGCGATGAGGATCAAACATAGTCTGTTGTTTAAATTAAAGAGTTCATTGTAAATGTTGGAGACGACGAGAAGATCTTGAACATGATGTTCGAACCGAGCTCGGTCGTCCCTAACGCGTACGTCTTCGTCAATGGGATCGAAGTTGTCTCCCTCTTTTTACTTTTTTTTTTAGTTTTTTGACTAAAGGGCAATTTGGTTATTTTAGGTCCCTGGTAGCCGGAGAAATTTTTCGATTTCGGCACCAGGAACCTTAAGGTGCTATCAAATCAAATCTGGAGGACTAAATTATCTTTTTTGAAACAGTAGGAAAAATAGTAATTTAAGCAAAGAAGAGGGACGGAAGGGTAATTTACCCTTTAAACAAGGGATAATTACCCTCGCTCCCTGGGGTTTGCGGAAATTAGTGATTCAGCTCCTCTATTTTTTATATTATTATTTAGCCCCTCTAGTTTGTGAAAAAAGTATTATTTAACCCCTGTTGCTGGAATCAGCTCTTTTCTCCGGCGAAAATGGACCTAAGATTACTAAAATACCCTTTTCTTTTAAAAAGTAAAAACATAAATTGAAATATAATCATAATTCGTATTGAGCTGAAATTTTTCATGAAGCATCCTAAAAATATACATGATTTACGTAAAATATTTCAGAAATTTTGGAGGCATGTAAGTATTTGTTTTATTTTCCAACCTGCCAAAAGTTTATAAAATCATATAAAATAGAAAATTTGTCTAATTGGGCTGAAACTTATTCCATGTGTTCTTAAGCATATTTAATGAATTTAGGACCTAAAACGTGTTCTATGTGTCTTTAAGCATCTTTACTAACGACTCCATCTTTAGTAAAAAAATAAATTAAAACTTTATATTTTTGATATCCCTAGACTTTTTCAAAATTGGCTCGTGAGAATTCAGAATTTTTTATTCCTAAATTCATTAAAGATGCTTAAAGACACATGGGACAAGTTTCAGCCCAATTAGACAAATTTCCTATGTTATATAATTTTACAAACTTTTGGCACATTGGAAAATAAAAAAAATACTTATGTGCCTCCAAAATTTCTGAAATATTTTACGTAAGTTATGTATATTTTTAGGATGCTTCATGAAAAATTTCAGCTCAATACAAATTACGATTTTGTTTCAATTTATTTTTTTACTTTTTAAAGGAAAAGGGTATTTTCGTCATCTCAGGTCCATTTTCGCCGGAGAAATCGCCAGATTCCGATGATAGGGGCCAAATAATACCTTTTTCATAAACTAGAGGGGTTAAATAATAATAAAAAAATAGAGAGGCTAAATCACTAATTTCCGCAAACCCCAAGGAGGCGAGAGCAATTATCCCTTTAAACAATATTCTACGTCGACTAACTCAAAGTTGAAGGATGTTAAAAAAACACGATGACAATTCGTCGTGAAACTGTACAAAAGCTAGCTAGGTTCAGCTCAAAAGGTACCTTTCCAAATGGATAAGATCCGAATCCAATGTTATTTAATATTAATTCAGAAACTTATTTAATGAATTAATATAATTTTCAGCCAGGTGGCAATATTCTCGTCAAAATAATTTTGTATTTTATATGCTGACTCGTCAAAACTACAATAATTTTTTCAACAACCACCTATAAACTTTTATATAATCCGAAGTTTGTTTCTACCAAGTATAATCTAAATTTGAACATTGTTAAATTTTATTCTGTCAGAGGCTAACAAAAATGAACCTTATATAAATTATGACAATTACTATACGGAAAATGCACATTGGATTCAACTAAATTTATTCCAATAATTTAAAACAGAAATGATTAATTGCATCAAACAGGCCAGGCCAATCACACACCATACTGGAAAGTCAACGTCCGAATTCCCGATAGCAAATCTCTAGGTAGATAATCAAGTTAAACATGAAAACACAATACGAAACACTCCTTAAGTCTTAAATTATTCTCCCTCCAAGCTGCTTTAGTGATGAGGACACTTGGGCTCGAACGCGAATGGTCCGGACGTGAAGAGCCCGAACAGGAGTTTGCTCATGAAGAACTGCTTGCCTGCCCTCAGCTGGCCACCGTGGACACCACCGTGGAGGTCGGATGCAACAGAACATGTGGCATTCGGAGACGAGACGAGGAAGGTCCCGCACTTGTGGGCCCCGTAATTGGTGATGGTCTTGGGGCCCTTGATGAAGAAGTACCCGTGATCGTCCGTGGTCGCCTTTACCTCTGTTGGGTATTTTGTGTTATTGCACTGTAGCTTCACTGTCGCACCTGCAGAGTAAATAATTGTAAATTTCAAACTGCCGTACTCAAAGTTGGATCTTTATTTGGATACAAAACTGGGTCAGTGCAGTGTGTGGGATGGGTCAAATTTCGCAAAAATGACTAGACCACCTTTCGTGAATTTGGGACTGTGTACAATCAATGGGCGTGCCCAAATTCAAAATAAAGTTATCAAAAGCTGAGCCTAGTTACTGTATCTTGGAAATATGAGTCGGGGAAATAATTAGATATGATTATTTTTGGGATAAAATAATAAGATAATACTGGTTTTTTTTATAGGTCATGCACCTAAAAGAGGGAGCAAGAGAGTAAAAAAGGTGAATGATAAGACTGCAATAGCTCCAGGCCATTCCACTGCAATAATTAAGTTATAACGGATATATTCTTCTTTTTTAAAATAAATATGCTGTATATTTTTAAATTGCAAAATTTTTAAAACGAATTTCCAGTAACAAGGAAAATTTATCTCTACGAGATAAGTAGTTTAAGCTCTCTACAAGAAAGAAAACTAGTTTTAGAATAAGCAGAAATTGCTTGAAGGACAATGCTGAAAAATATAAATCCATGAACCCCCACATTTAAAGTCGCCATTTCCAGAGAATACGATTCCTTTATCAACAAAATTATATATAATCTCCAAAATTTGCGAACATTAAGTTAAACCAGAAGACAACAACGGACAACGTTTAACCTAAGCGTATAACCGTAGCATAAATATTTAAGCTCCGTCATGTTAAGCTGAAAAATATACTCCTCTAAACAACAAGTAACAAAGACACCGTTAGTACAGTTTTATATTACATTCTGAACCAGTCAATATACACCAAAAAATATTTCGATATTTTTTGTTGTGGAAAAATATTTTGATATTAAATAACCTTGGACCTGAGAAAAATATTATTTCAAAGATACAAAATATTATTATATCACCTTTAAGTGGGTAGGCACCCAAGAGAGTGCTAACCCCTGCGTACTGGCAAGTAGGCTTGCAATAAACAACGCCCTGAACGGCGACGAAGCTCCTCGGGAAGTGGAAGGCGGGCGGGTGGGCGGCCGGTCCGTGCGCGTGGGGAGGAAGGGCAGGGGCGTGGTGGTGGTGGTGCCCACGTGGCATTGGCGGGAGAGAAGGTGCATGGGCCGGAGCGAGGTGGTGGTGGGGGAGTGGGAGCGGTGTCGCCGCGTGGTGGTGGTGGTGTGGAAGGGGGGCCGCCGCATGGTGGTGGTGGTGGGGGAGAGGGGTTGCCGCGTGGTGGTGGTGGTGGGGAAGCGGGGCCGGTGCCGGCGCGTGGTGGGTAGCTAGGACGGTGGAGAGTGGGAGTAGTAGGAGGAGGAGGAATGGGAGTTGAGTTAGGGTTTTTTGGGATGCCATAGTTTCTTGGGTTTTGCGAGGAGGAGAGAGATGCGATCTGTGAAGGAGAGGAGTGTAATAGAGTGGGAATTTATAGAAGTTTTTCCGGGATAGGGATTTTTATTTTTTAATGGTAAATTTATATTAATATCGTCAAACATAAACTTTGAACTTGTACGAAATTAACAATATTTTGTGCGGCTAAGCTGAATGTTATTTTGCAACAATTTATACTATCTGTACCTGCAACTTCCGGCAAACTTATTCCTAACCTATTTTTTGAATAAATAATTAATTTTTATTCATTCACATCAATCCAACTCATTTACTTAATTTTTTATTTTCTATCTTTACCCTAACTTATCCATAATCAATCAACAATAATATCTCTCTCATCCTTATTATCAACTCAATTTATTTTAATTTCTCTTTCATCTACATATTATTTCATAAACTTGTAAATTTTTATAATTATATGTAAATATAATTTTTGTAATTTGAATTCAAAATTTAATTTTGAAAATAATTTTTTTGAATAAAAATACTTATTAGAAATAAATTAAGTTACAACGATAATGTGAAATGATAAATTACAAATACAGATAATGGAAACTACAAATTAACTACGATATCCAATTTTTTGTCAAATATATTCAATCAGGTCATTTTTTAGAGCATTATGAGCATGTTTGTTGTAGAGTTCTTCCATGTCAGTCATACAATTAGAAAAGTTACTAATTCTTTCAGTAGAGAACTAAGCAAATCATACATCATCTTCTCCATGACGTCTCGATGTGTCATTAAGAAATTCAGTTGGATCATAATAACAAAGATATGTATCTCGTTCATCCTCTATGATTATTTTGTGCAATATAATACAAGTCATCCTAATTTTTCTCATTTTATCCTCCTCCCAAAAGAGACATGGACGTCTGATGAATGCAAAATGAGCTTATAGTATTCCAAATGCTCGCCCCACATTTTTTTCTACAGGTTTTTTGAGTTTGAGCGAACAACTTATATTTTTGAGTTGATTGAAATGTAATTGACTTGATAAAGAGAATCCATATAGGATAAGTCATATCTATAAGATAATATGAAGTTTTTCTCCGAACGTTGATGTTGTAACTGACTTTTGATGTTTGGCCTTCCAATACATCATTACAAATAGGAGATCGTTGAAGTACATCAATATCATTGCATGTATCTAGTATTCCAACATGCTATCAATAAATAACAAATGAATTAAAGAGCATTACGTGGAGAAAAAAAAGTTGACACTAACATTAAATTAAGAACAAATTACATAAAGTATATATATATATATTAAAATAATGTAAATAAAAATTGCATGAAAATAAAATATTCATTGTCCATACAATATGAACATTAGATACCGCTTTATCACTTCATATTCAGGGAAGAGCTGTTCTTTCGCAAGTAGTGTATTCAATATGCTTAGATTCATCTTCATTATTTTTATTTTGGCCTTCTATTTTATTCTTTCTATTTTATTATTTTCCTTTTATTGCTTAGAATCTATTTTCTTGTTTAATATTTGAAGGTTTGTTTGTCGGGTCATTCTTAATGTTCGTATTTTGCAGCAACTTCATCAACAACGACATTATTCTTTCCTTTTTTGCAGCATATCTATCAATAGAATGTTGAATTGATGATGATCTGCTGACTGAAGTTTCTGAGTTGGAGAGTATTGAATAATTACCATCATTAGTTATTCTAGATCTCTTTGAACTTCTACCGCTTTCTTAATAATCATGTTCAAACTTTGAAGAGCAATAGGTTGCATTGTGTCATATATCTAAACTCTACTTGTGATGTTTACACGTAACTTCATTAAAGACAGTCAAGTCAGATAATCTGACGTTGGTCTTACTTGTATATAGTGCTTGTTCTTCTCGCTCAACGTCGGTCATGTTCATTCTATTATGTTTTCTCCCAAACGCTTTCTTGTATGCAATAATCAACTTTTGTACATTTTTATTAAGTCTTTGCAACAATTATTCATTTGTTTCACATATTTTTTCTAATTTTTCAACTTGAATTTTATCATAAAAGGCACTCACGCATATCCAGAGTGAACAAGTCTTTTTTTTCAATTTTACATCACTATAAAAGATATAAGATGACATTAACATTATGTTTTTTTAGGGTAAATTACATCTGGCCTCCTCTAGTTTAAACAAATAGACAATTTCCTCCCTGTATTTTGCAAACTCATTAAAAACCCCTCTTAGTTTGGCGAAATTATACGATTTCTCCCTCTTGCCGGAATCAGAACATTTCTCTGACGAGGAGGCACGAAAAATGAACAAACTACTCTTATACTAAAAAACAAAAAACAAATTCTTCATTCTTCCTCCTCCTTCTGATCCCAACTTTCTTGGAACCCCTCTTTTTCACTGCCCAACTCAAGCATAAAAGCTAAATAGGTAAAAACCCAGAGATTACACAGTTATACAATGTCATACTTTCATCAATCGCATATCAATATCGTAATTATGTACTAAAACTATTCACTTCTCGTCCTAAAAGGAAAACCCATGTGGAATTCATTCCAGATAGCACAAAACCAGAAATTAATTAATAGATAATCATCCATCAACCCATTAATTAAGTGTTACCAAAACAAGAAGAAGATTTTCAATGGAAAAAATCAAATTTTGAAGGTAGAGATAGGAGTCGTGGCAGAGAAGGGAGTCGGGGTGCTCGCGGAGGACGGCCAGCTGCCAACAGGGATGGCACTGCCAGAGAGGAGGTCACAGGGGAGGAATTGTGCCCCTCCAGATTCATCACCCACTCCCGCGTCGACTCCATTTACCCCCAAACCATCTCCTCTCTAGCCGCCACCAATCCCAATAGCTCCCCTTCCAAGCATCCCGATGGCTCTGAATCTCGTCATTTCCTCTGGCAAGCACGGATTCTTATGCTTACCTGGAAATAGCAAAGCAATTTACTGGAGAGAGAAATGGTAGAGCGAGAGGGGGGGAGAGAGAGAACAGAAAGGGACTTTGGAAGATTTTGGGGCCGACCAAATTCGTTGCGGACTCGAAGAAGATGATGTTAGGTGTTTCGTCTGTTTGATGTGTTGGCTGAATGTTTCTGGGATTATCTAGATTCTATTTCAAAGTGTTGAAAAAATAATTCAGAATTAGGATTTGTTATGGTTTTGTGGTTTTGGGTTTCGTTAATCTGGTATTGAAAATGTTAATTGTTCATGTTACTTTTAAGTTTTTTGGTTTTGTTGATTGGAGGAGGAGGAGGAGGAAGAGAGATGAGGAAAGAGGAAGGAGAGAGATTTTTTTTGTTTGTTAGTGTAAGGGTATTTTTGACATTTCTCATAGCTCCTCGCCGGAGAAATGCTCTGGTTCTGGCAAGAGGGGGAAATCGTATAATTTCGCCAAACTAAGAGGGGTTTTTAATCAGTTTGCGAATACAAGGGAGAAATCATCTATTTGTTTAAACTAGATGGGGCCAGATGTTCTTTACCCTTTTTTTAACATTCCAACTACTTGCCATCATCTCCTTCTTGATTATGTTGTTGGTGGTCTAGGTAGTGAACGAATTTTGTGAAATGGTTTGTGGGGTATGAGGTCCATATATCAACAAAATTTGAAAAAAATTGGGAAAATAAAAGGGTTGATAGTTCTTAAACTCTTCAATTTGGAAAAAATATAGTAAAATGGTTGAAAATTTTGAGAGTTGAGATTTGGATCCATAGTAAGAAAAGTAAGATATAAATTTAGATTGGTGTAAGAATATATTAATATTTGGAGTCTATTTATAGAAAGTATAAAATGACTATTTGCAAATTATTTTAAAAAAAAATTACAAATAATTTTCTAACACAAATCCTATCTTTAAAAAATTAATATGAATGAATCATATTATACCAAGTGTACTAAGTAAAAAAGAATTAAGAAAATGTCCACGTGGATGTTCAACCCGAGACGGATGTCCAATGTTGGACGTCCATCCCGGCAAATTTTTTTCTCTGCGGCACGTGGATTACACGCGTCCATCTCGGAGTTGCCCGCCGACACCGCTGCGCTTGATCTTATAATGTTGAAGGCTTGGCCCTAAGCCGTTATTTTATTCGGGCAACTTTGATTTATCTCTCTGCTTATCTGTCCGGTCTTGATCTTAGTTGGATTCGTTTGGATTTATTAGTATTTGTATTTCATTTGCTATCATTTTTTGTGCGTTCAAATGTACTTGAATTTGTATCTATAATGTAACTCCATGATTATTAACTTATGTTTCTCTCGTAATTCGCTTTAGATATTGAGTCTCGTAATTTTTTTGGCTACCTATCTTTTTCTTCTATGTTATTCTGTTATTTTTTTATCCTTTTTTTAATATTTTGTTGATGTCTTCAACTTTGTCTATATATTTTCTTTGTCTATATTATACCTTGTTTATAATAATATAGGTTTGATTACATTGTAAGACGCAGTTATAATCCATATCAAGTCAGAATTTTGACTAATCAATATATTTGCAGCTAAAAATGATGAATTATGTAAACTGCAAGGTTATTTGTGGATGTATCTGCTTTTGTTGAAGGAAAAAATGAGCCATAACCATCATTTTTACGACATAATGATGACCATAGGTTTGATTGCAATTAGTGCATGCTCTACTCTAAAATATTCGTGGAATGTGTTTTCTGGATTTGTCTTAATTTTTAATAAGTTTGTAATTTATTTTTATTATATACTATTTAGTATATTAGGACTGTCTCCTATTAAGGAATTTTGTAGGTGTCTGTTGACTTGCTTTGAGCCTTTGACAATAGCATAGTAATATAGAAAAAGATTTAGATTTGAGACATAATATCAATGACCATTTTGGTATCGTGGATGTAATCGATCGAAGTACGTATGTAGTCCGTTCACTATTTTTTTTCTATCTTTTCCTACTTACATATGTGTAAGCATTAACATGGTTGGAAACTTCTATGTTACATTTAGAGAGCTATAGCAAATTTGGAACCATGATAATGACTAAAGTAAAAGGATAATCATGGATTTTTTTTTTAAATCTGTAGTTTTAATTTTTAAGGAACATTAGTTTTAATGTTGGACTCAAACCATAATTACAAGTTTCTCTGTCTTTATACTTATAAATTGGAACACAATTTCATTAAATAAATCAAAACCATTTACTACTTCAACCTATTCCATTTGACCAATAACTACGTATTAACAATAATTGCGAAATTTACTCTTAAAGTTTATACACGGCCCACATTTGTTATTGTGTTTTGAAACATGTAATCCTTAATTGATAACTTAGAATTAGTTTTCTTTATTTTTCACATCGGGGTGCTAAGAGATGTTGGGATTGGAACCTCAATTCGATTGAAGATCCAATGTTGTATGAGTCGTTCGTAGATTCGAAGAAAGAGGAATCAAGCATTGGATCCAGCGCCCGCAAAGAACTCTAGCGTCCATTGAGAGGGCAACAGAGGAGTTGCCGAGTATTAGACCTAGCGCTTGCTGGGACCCCAGCATCCGCTGGGGATACATAGGAGTTTCCCAGATCAGAGCCTGCTGGGTCCCTAGCAACTATTGGGATACGCAAGAAGGAAGCTAACTCGGACAGTTTTGTCCCTCCACTTTGGAAACCTATAAATATTACTCTACTCACTTGTCAAGATCATTCTAAAACACTAACAAAAGCATATAAATATCTAGGTTAGATATTTAGGAGAAAGCTCTTTCTCTCTTTGTAAGATTAAGGTTGATTAAGGTTGTGTTTAATGAAATTTCCTCCTGGCTTGGTATGCCCCCAGACTTAGACGTTCTCGTCGAATCGGGTGAACAATGTTTTTGTCTCTTTTGTGTTCTTTTCATTTGTGAACTTCGTTGTGTACTTTGTGACTTACTCGTATTGTGTTGTTGCACTTGGGACCGTTTTGAGTCCCAACAAGACGTAGAGTGTCGGTTTATCCGAGATTTCGACACCTTCCATATGGTTGCATGTAGAAAATCTTGTTTCAGTCAATTTTTTTATATCTAAACTCTCATTCGAATGTCGCGAAGCTAGATTTATAACATTATTATGTGATTTCAACCATAGTTAGTCTCAACATTACTCCACGTTGGTCGTTAGTTTTTGTAACTTGTTGACTATCTATCGCTTCCATCCACGTCATTATTTTACTTCAGAGTTCGATGTCAGTATTTTCATTATGTGCCGATGTATTTTCTATTTCTATCTTGTAACCCAATTCCGATACTTTGAAAATGAGCTGGGCTTCGCGCCACCTTTTCTATAAAAAAAAAACAAATTATCCTCAGGTTCCTGTTCTTTACATTATTCTCTTATTGGGTCCCTCCTTTGTCATAAATGAGTATTAAGTCCCTGTTTTATTCAAAAATGTTTGTCTCGGGTCCCCACCGATCAAATCAGACTTTTTTTTAATTTTTTGTCATGTGAAATGACTATTTTACCCTTCACAAAATGACAAATTTCATCATATTTTTGTGATTTTGTGAAAGGTAAAATAGTCATTTCACATGACAAAAATTTAAAAAAAAGTCCGATTTGGTTGGTGGGGACCTGAGACAAATATTTTTGAATAAAATAGGGACGGATTACTCATTTATGTAACAGGAGGGACCCAATAGGAGATTTTGGTAAAGACCAGGGACTACAGGATAATTCGCCAAAAAAAAATTGACGGCCTCGGCCAACTTATTTATTTTAGAAGGCGGGGCCAACTGGGTAATTAACCAGAAGGGGGTTCCCTTAAAAATGAATTGCCGAAATGGGGTCCTCGGGAAATTAATTCCATGTCTGGGGTCGGTACAAAATCGCATCTGTTAATGCGATTTTGAAACGCACGAAATCACATATTTTTCTGCGATTTTGACCCGAAATCGCAACAAAATACGCGATTTTGGACATGATACCGGCTTAGGCTCATCTTGGACTGGGCTCGGCTCGGCTCGAATTCTACCCAAACCCGTTCCCGAAAAAAAGACGTGGTCTTGGACTCGGCTTCGCCGGGATTTGATCTCAAATCCTTCTGTAAAGAGAAGGCTTGTTGTAGCCAACTGGGCCACATTATTTTCTTGTCTATATTAGTTAAACCTTTATTTATATCATATTGTTGCAACCGCGAGTATAAAGAGAAGGCTTGAGATCAGTTAAACTTTTATTTATATCATATCAAGTGATTCAAATATTTTAAAGATAAAATTTACTCTTTAAATTTTGTCGACTGAGTTGACATTGTAAAAAATTATCTTTTGTGCATAATAAAAACAGAAAGATTTTTCCAAAATCAACCCAAATAATCCATGGACTTAACTTTGGCCACCGATGAAAGTACTAAAATGGCGCTAACTTCTAAATCTCTCGAATCCAAATTTACTAAAAAATCACCACCCAAAAAGGCCGTAATACAGGCATGATTGATCACGACGATTAGTTTTTAAGGTTTCAATGAGATGGGTAGGTTTCAAGAAGAGATTTTAGATTTTGATCAAATGAAAAAATAACTTTTTGAATTATGAGTATATTTTATATTTTTAGTGGTGCCAGAATATTGACTCATAAACATTCATGACTATTTTTTCCAAATAAAAATGGATACTTTTATGCATGTAATTACAATACATATTATAAATTATTTAAACTCTTAAAAAATTATATCCCCTTATCAAATGATTATGTTTTGTACGTTTTACCTTTTTTTCTCTAAAAAATTATGATTTATTTGTCTTCTTGAAATTATCAAATCATATGATTTTCTTATAACTGAAATTCGTATTATTATCATGGCATAGACGCTCTCCCCTACCTCATTTTGATTTAGAAATATCTCCTCTCTTGTTCGAAGGCTGTCGATGCTCACAATTAAACTTGCTGTACTTAAAGGTCAAAAGAAGATCAGTCAAAGTTTAGCCCCAATTGAGGTGAGAAATTCGAGCCGAGCCTAGTCCAAGATGAGCCTAAGCCGGTATCATGTCCAAAATTGCGTATTTTGTTGCGATTTCGGGTCAAAATCGCAGAAAAATATGCGATTTCGTGCGTTTCAAAATCGCATTAACAGATGCGATTTTGTACCGACCCCAGACAGGGAATTAATTTCCCGAGGACCCCATTTTGGCAATTCATTTTTAAGGGAATCCCCCTCTGGTTAATTACCCGGGCCAACTTATTAGCCTAATTGGCTTTTGCAGTGCTCGGTTTTAGCGTTGGGTTAGTTTGTACATATTGCCTGTTAAACCTTTCCCTGGAAAGTTATATTTAATTTGTCATTGTTACGAGGAAAAATGAAATAACCCGAGACAATTCAGAATGGTCTTTTCAAGGTCGATTCAATTATGAAGTACAACTAAATTAGACTAAAATTACGAGCTACATTACGAGATAAGTTAAAGAGAACAATAAAGAGTAAATGTTGTTGTTTGGTGTGTTGTCCTTTGCCCAAACTTTTTTTATATAGATGTATTGACTTTGCATCCGAGTTATGGAATAAGAAAACCTAAAATACTTTCAATATACGAAGATCTTGGAAAAAAAAGAAACTCCTCTGATTCAAGATGAAACCCTACAGGATATGGCCTAATTAGTGTCTATACACGAAGTAGATCAATTCCAACTCAGTTTCTTCCGATTTGGAAAGTCTCAACTCGACTATTTTTGATTCAGAAAGATATCGAATTGGTATAGTAAAATTTTAGACCCATATCTAGAAATAAGAAAGTTTGGTCCTAAACAAAGAGATCCAACCCGTGTGGACTAAATAATCCCAATTCAGAAGAAGAAAGTACTAAGGCAACACCCAAAGACAAAAAAAACTCAACTTAAATAAAAATCACTAAGTCGGGTTAGCCAATACATTGTACTTCACAAACCGGTCTTCTACTTTGCTTCCAAACTAAATGAACTCTTACTTAGATAAAGTTTGAAATGAGTTCTTATCTTGACAAGACAAATTAAATTTTCGATTTGACAAGACCCAGATTATACTCCTACTTT
>SOPF01033459.1:0-11043 GCA_012979155.1 Hypericum perforatum
GTGCTCTCGCCTCCAAAAACTCATTTAGTCATGTCAATTACCAATTACATGCATAAACCTTTGGATAACTAAATTCTCTCTCATCATAAGAACATTAATCATCTAATTAAGCATTCAATCTCAATTCTTCTCGAATATTTAAATCAAACATAAGCATGATAATGGTGATCAAGCAAAACCAAGCATTAAGGCTATTGATTAGAACACAATAATAAGCATTAAAACTCCCCCTTTTAGATCATTAGCTACTTAGAAATAATATAAGCACCAAACTCACAAAACTACTACTCACACATAGCTATGAACAAACTAAACATTATAATAAGCATTAAAACTCCCCCTTTTAGATCTTTCCAAAGCCACCTCACTTGCCTCAATTGGATTCCGTATGCGAAAGTTATTGCCATTTTAGTCACCAGAGGTCAATGCCCGTCAAAAGCCCACGGCCCATAGTTGTTTGTCCTTCCTTCTCGGCAAGCCCGATTGCGTTCAATGAAGCATGGCACATCCAAAACCTCCACTTAGCACTCCAAAACCTACGAAACCAAGGAAAACACAATAAAACTCAAAAGACTTCACGAAAATAGACAATGCACGATATTCACACTAATACCATGCATTTCCAATACGAACAAAAGAAACAAAGGCAAAAAGACTTTAAAAACACACACAAAAGATGAGTGTTTTCACACTCATCACACCCCCACACTTGAATCATTGCTTGTCCTCAAGCAATGCCTAAGTAAAAACAAAAGACTCAAAAGACAAGAAAACAATCAAGCAAACAAAAGACTTGGCATGTCAAATTCTCCACTTAACTCCCCTCAAAATATCCAAGCTTAAATCACAAGATCAGCCCAATCCAAGCTAGTTCATCAACCAAAACATCAAGACTAGAAATAATAAACGTCTCCTACTCAATTGTTTAGAAAAGTGTTAACACTACGTAAAAGACACTAGAGGGTTAAACTCACAAGGATTTGGAAAGTTTCTCACTCAATTTGTAAGTGGTCAACTACCTATCTCTCGCACAATTGGCCGGTATATTTCAAAGCATCCTACGTCCTACTAAGTTGCATCTCAAGGCCACATAATTGCTAATGATCGGGGGACAAATATAACAAAAGGGTAGTAACTGGGCAAAGGTATATGGGAGATGGTATCATGTAGTAGATCAACTACCAAATTCGAGGACATGCTTTACAAAAACTAGTCACTCGTCTATTCTAAACATTCTCACCAAGCACAATTCGCTCAAATTCCCCAATTTCACCCAAATGCTAATAACTGCAAAGCACTACACTTGCCGAATTTACATCACTTTTTTTTTCTTTTCTTTCTTTTTTTCCCTTTTTTCTTTTTTTCTTTTTTCCTTTTTTTTCTTTCTTTTCTTTTGGATTTTTTTTATATATACACAAAAGTACAAACAAAAACACATAACACGAGGCTTCGCAGTTTTAGCCACTTTAGTAACCAAAGTCCCAAAAATTCAAACCATATTCTCACCAACCTACCAACTAAACCCAATTTACATCATCCCTAACATGTCCAAGAATTCGATAGTCAAAGGTAAGGGAAATGATGAAATGAAGGCTAAGTTTGGTTGGCTAGGATAATCAACAAGAAGTTAAGCTCAAATGGTCAAAACAAGGGATTTTGTCTAAGAAGTACAATGCTCAATTTCAAGGAAAAAGTTTGCCCCCTACACTTTGCTCCTACACAATCGAGACGACAACAAGTACTAGCAGGATACCTCAATTACCCAGACTCAAGAATACCCCTCATGAATAATTGAAGACTAGTGTCTCCTCCTTCGGCTTAATTTTCCTCACAAGGTTCACACATAAACCCTCTAGTCTAATCTACATAGCTAGACCACTAACTTAAACAACCGAGTTTGAGAAATCTACCAATTCCTAATCATTGAGCTCTAGCTCAATTCCTAACTAACAATGTGACAATCTTCTAAAACAAGCTTAAAATGTTTGAGGGGGGTCAAATTTTGAAAATTTCATGCCAAAACTTTTATTTGCACACATAACCTAAACAAGGACCTAAATACAATGGATTCCACAATGGAACCCTCCCCCACACTTAGAAGACACTTTATCCCCAAAGTGAATAAACAAGATACTAATAAGCATCTAAACATAAAAAGTAAACAAATTCACCAAAGATATGAATAAATTAATCTCAAAACTTGCATAAAAAAACACAAATAAAAACACACATATGTTTCATATCTAAACAAAGGAAATAAACAAACATATAAAACATAAATATTACACACCAAATCAATGAAACAAAATAAACACAAGATCATAGACAAATGAAAAACAAAATAAAAGAAAAAGGAAACAGTGTGCTCCCTGGTCAATTCGGAGGTGGTGGGAAGTTCCCATCGAAGCTCGCAGCCCATGCTCGCATCCATTCTTCGTTAGTACATTGTTGAGCATATCGTTCTGTTTGTGCCGCCACCATGCACTGAACCTGCAAATGTAGATCCTGTATTTGTGCCGGATAATCATCCACTAGTGCTTGAGTCTTGGAAGGCCCGGTTGTGAGATTGGTTCCTTGAGGTAGTGTTGGACCGACAGGCGTTTAGCCCACTCCTTGTATGTCACAACCTCCTGTCCGTTATGAGTGGTCTTCTCAATCAGCTTGCTGAGGTGAAGCTTATTGATGTTGATCTTGATCGAGGCTACAGGAGGACCCCTTTTGAATGCTGGAAATCTCTTAGGAAAGAAATCTTGTGCAAGACCAGTAATAATATGACTTATAACTGGGCAGGTTTCTCAGTCACAATGTGGTTAAAAACATCCAAAACCATGTCCCAAGTATTGAATAGAATGTTATTACGCAAGCAATGGATGGCATACAATTGAGGACGATAAACTTTACTCTCCTCACGTTGACCACTATATGTCAAACTCATAAAACGATGCAAGATTGCAATATGCGATTCCTTAATGAGTTGACTAGGTGCTAACCCACTCTCATACTTATCAAAACCTGTAATCTCAAGCCATTCACGATGAGCCAGGTTAGCATGCTTAAAATCCAAATGACTATACCCCCTTTTCATAGTTTGAAAATCCGTTTGAAGTTTCCAACATGCACTTTAAATGTAGTGTCAAACAATCGTGTCGTGAAGTAGCTACGATCAGTGGTGACCTTATACGTGCAATAGAATTCACAAGATAATCTCTCATACGCATTTACCTCATTATCGGCAAAGTACTCCCAACCAAAATGTTTTAAAGCAGTTCTCAATCGTTCATCTACACCCAAGATATTCATATCTTGCCAATCTATCTTAAAATGTCCTAAGTTTCTAGAACCTTGCATCGAGAATACCTCTCTCCCTCCAAATCTTCAAAGATTGCAAAGGGAGCTTGATATTGGGTGGCGATGTTTGTTGGTGGAGATGAAGATGAGTCCGATGATGAAGATGAAGGTGTTGGAGATTTTTGTTTCCTCTTGGAAGTTCCCCTTCATAAACCACGTCGTGAAGTTTCTTTTCCGGACATGTGGAAGCTTGAAACACCAAGCAAAACACAAAACAAAAGTTAGGTTTTGGGTATTTGTGCTTTCTTGTGGTGGGGGAAGTTGGATTGAGGAATGGGTGTTATGATTGAGTGGATAATTTGGAAGATTGGGTTTTGGAAGAAGAAGGGTTTTTGGGAAAAGGAAGGGGTGTTTTAGGAGAGAGAGGTGTTTGTGTGTGAGTGAGAGAGAGGGAATTTTGTTTTGAATGAAAAGTGAGAGAGAAATGAGGGGTTGGGTGTTTATAAGTTAAGGAAAAAGTCTGTCCAAATAACTCAAACCCGGCGTCTGATGACTCATCGTGGGAAAAAAATCTTTTAAAAAACATGTATTCCGGCGTTCGCCATGTCAAACCCGGCGTCCGCCACCTGTGTCGAAGCAAAAATCTGGTCGAATTTGGCATTTCCAGCATCTGCCACTCGAAACCCGATGTCCGCCAGCTCGTGTCAAAAAATCTCTACTCAAAATTGCCAAATCCAGCATTCGACACCCGTAGGCCGGCGATCGACAGCTCTTGCTTGAGAAATTTTTCTGTCCGATTTTTCCATTTCTGGCATCCGCCACCTGAAACCTGGCATCCAACAGCTTGTCCAATTTTGCTCAGAATCATCCTTGTTCAATGTTCAATGCAAAAACTTACAAATTTCGTCAAGAAAGTCTTCAAATATTGCATACCGTTTCGGTCGATCCCAAAATGAGTGCCTAGTGTTACAAACCTCCCTGAGCTTCTTCTCTCAAGCTTATCATCCACTTCTAAGGAATTCATCAATCAAACCAAATCATCAATTCAATTGGAAAACATAAAACTCACAAAATTCATCAAGACAATAGATACAAACATGCAAACACACAAACTTTAACCAAACACAATATAAGAACATGCACACTATACAAAGTTCACAAAGAACTAAAAATTGAAATTACACTAATTTTTTTGGCTTTTATTTACACTACGTTCTTGAAAAGCTTGAAAACCAGATGCACCAAGTTCATGGGTCATAACTTCAACTTCGAAATTCGTAATTCACATAACTCCTCAATGGCGTACCATGCAGAACTTCCTCGCCGAGCAACTTTTTCAGCGTATAGCTTAACGGGGTCTTGGCGGAGTAGTGTGGTATGCTCATCTTGTGAGTTTGTAGTGTGCTTGCTACATTCTCCGTAATGCTCTAATTTCCCACACTGAGGACAAAATCCAAATCTTTTCATTCTTCGGTAATAAGCCATCTTTGATGTTCCTTTCGAGTGTTTCAAGTAATTCATAGCACTGCGCTCAAGTCTTAAAGATTCTTTTGCTCTACGAAGAATGATTAGGGAAATGTCGATTGGGATTTGTCGAGCAAGTAAGACTCTAAGTAAAAGAAAATATTTAATACAAAATATCCTGTTCTTTATTCTCTGCAGGTAAAAGAGGACACAATCTCTAAAATCTATAAATTATCTACTATATACACTAACATGCCAATTTATAGTCCTTAGCTTGACTTGTTAAAATTCTCAATTGCTTGCAGAGGAAGTGACGGCTTGTACCTCCTTATGCTGCTCAACTTCGCCACTAAGGTAAATCTTACACCGTTGGCCATTCACCTTAAACAATTTGCCATCTCTTTCTTTTAAATCAAGTGCTCCAAATGGGTAAACTTTCACAACTTTGAATGGACCGCTCTACTTGGACTTGAGTTTACCCGGGAAGAGTCTCAAGCGAGAATTATAAAGAAGAACCTATTGTCCCTCTTTAAACTCTTTCTTTATAATATGGATGTCATGCCTCTTCTTTGAACTCTCTTTGTAGAGGCGCGAACTTTCAAATGCCAAGTCTGATATTTCATCCAACTCTTCTAGTTGGAGCACCTGTCGCTCACTGACCTTTTTATAATCATAGTTAAGGGTCTTAATTGCCCAAAATGCACGGTGTTCAAGTTCAACCGAAAGGTTACATGCCTTTCTGTAAACAAGCTTGTATGGCGACATACCAATAGGTATTCGAAATGCCGTCCTATACGCCCACAAGGCATTATCAAGTTTGTTCGCCCAATATTTTCTTGCTCCTCCCACGGTCTTCTCAAGAATCTTCTTGAGTTCCCGATTTGAGAGTTCTACCTGACCACTTGTTTGAGGGTGATAGGGTGTAGCAACTTTGTGAGTCATGCCATACCGTTTCAATAACACTTCAAATGGTTGGTTGCAAAAATGCGAACCTCCATCACTAATGATAGCCCTTGGTACACCAAACCTCGAAAAAAGTTTTTTGATAAAGCAAATCACTACCTTAGCATCATTCGTCAGTGAAGCCAAAGCCTCAACCCACTTAGACACATAGTCAACGCCTACCAAAATGTACTTGTTTCCATAGGAGGTTGAAAATGGTCCCATGAAATCTAAACCCCAAACAACAAAGAGTTCAACTTCAAAGATTCTAGATTGTGGAATCTCATCCCTCTTAGAAATATTCCCGGTTCTTTGACATCGATCACATTGAGCAATCAATGTCCGAGCATCTCTAAAAATATTGGGCCAATAAAACCCATATTCAAAGACTCTTGATGCCATTCTTGTTGCTCCATAGTGACCTAAATATGGAGTGTTATGACATTATGCTAAGACATTTCCTACTTCATCATCGGCAATGCACCGTCTAAGCACTCCATCATTGTTTCGCTTGAATAGATAAGGATCATCCCAAATGTAAAATTGAGCATTCCATTGAAGTTTTTTTCATTGAGGATAGCTCAAATCATTTGGAATAATTCCTCCTACCAAGTAGTTGGCAATGTCAGCAAACCAAGGAACATCCAACTTGTTCAATGACATCAAAGTTTCATCCGGAAACTCTTCTCGAATTCATCCATATGTCCCTATTCCGTCACTCTTCTCAATTCGAGATAGATGATCTGCTACTACATTCTCCGATCCTTTCTTATCTTTAATGGACAAGTCAAATTCTTGTAGCAATAAAATCCATCGCATAAGCCTAGGCTAAGCATCTTGTTTAGAGAACAAATACTTCAAGGCAGCATGGTCAGTGTAAATGATCACCTTCGATCCAAGCAAGTATGGACGAAATTTGTCATAAGCATAGACCACTGTCAACAACTCCTTCTCAGTTGTTGTGTAATTGAGTTGGGCTCCCGCCAATACCCTACTAGCATAGTAAATCACATGAAGCTTCCCTTCCTTCTTTTGACCAAGCACACATCCTAAAGCAATGTCACTTACATCACACATTAACTCAAATGGTAAATTCCAATCCGAAGATGAAATCACCGGAGCCATGACAAGAGCTTTCTTGAACAAAGCAAATGCCTTAAGACAAGGCTCATCAAAGTCGAAAGGTACTTGCTAGTAAGCGGCTTCGCTATCAGAGAGAAATCCTTGATAAATCAGTGGTAAAATCCTGCGTGTCCAAGGAAAGCTCTCACTCCTCTAACTAAAATTGGTGCGGCCATCTTCTCTATGGCTTCCATCTTTGCTCTATCAACTTCCATACCAACTTTGGATATCTTATGTCCAAGAACAATTGAGAAATGGCATTTCTACCATGAAATGGCATTTCTCCCAGTTGAGAACAAGGTTCTTTTCTTCACACCTCTCCATAACTCTATCCAAATTTTCCAAGCAGTTATCAAACAAATCACCAAACACCGAGAAATTGTCCATAAAGATCTCCATAATCCTTTCATTCATGCCCCAGAATATTGCTTCCATGCATTGTTAGAATGTTGCTGAAACGCAACAAAGTCCAAACAGCATTCGTCGATATGCAAAAATACCAAAAGGATAAGTGAAGGAAGTCTTCTCTTGATCCCTTGGGTAAATCACAATTTGGTTATAACCGGAATATCCATCAAGGAAACAATAATGGGAATATCCAGCAGTTCTCTCCAACATTTGATCAATGAATGGGAGAGGAAAATGATCCTTGCGTGTTCCATCATTCGATTTCCCATAGTCAACACACACTCGCCATCCAGTCACTGTTCTTGTGAAAATGAGCTCACCCTCTTTGCTAATCACAACCGTCATCCCCCCTTTCTTTGGGACACAATGTATTGGGCTCACCCACTCACTATCCGATATCAGATAAATGATTCCTGCCTCAAGGAGCTTAATCACCTCCTTCTTCACCACTTCTTTCATGTTTGGGTTCAACCTCTTTTGCCGGTCTACCCTCGACTTTGCTTCTTCTTCCATGTGGATATGATGCATCACTATCTTATGACTAATTTCTTTGATATCAGATATTTGGCAAGCCATGGCATTAATCCGCTTGTTCACAATCTTAAGCACCTTATCCTCTTCCTCCGTCGAGAGTTTATTGGAATTGATAATCGGTAATGTCCTTTCTTCTTTCATGAAAGCATATCTCAAATGAGAGGGTAGCTCTTTCAACTCCAAAAGAGGAGTCTTGATGATAGAAGGTGGAGTCCGATATTTCAAATTAAGTTCCATCTCTCGCATGATGACCTTGTTATCAACTTCCTCCACAAAATCTTCTAAAATCCCCTCTTCTTCCTTGGGAATTACATCATCATACACATCCCCAATGCTTGAGAGGATCTCCTTCTCAACATCACGGACACACTCGTCCAAAACATCAATCTTCATACAAGTGCCTTCATCCAAAGTATGGCACATCAACTTTGTCATTTTGAATTCTACTTTCTCCTCCCCTACCCAAAGTACCAATTTACCATCATGAACATCCACCAAAGCACGCATGGTGTTGAGAAAAGGTCTACCAAGAATTAGAGAACAACTCTTGTCCACTACAAAATCTAGCACCACAAAGTCCATCAGAAAGATGAATTTATCAATCTTCACAAGGACATCCTCAACAACACCAAATGGCTTCTTAATGGTTTGATCGGCCAATTGGAGAAGCATCAAAGTATTCTTCACCTCGCACAAACCAAGTTTCTTGAAAGTGGAAAGCGGCATCAAATTAATGCTTGCCCTCAAATCATATAGGCACTTAGGAAACTCAATATCACTGATAAAGCAAGGGATAGTAAAACTCCCCGGATCTTGCAACTTTGTTGGGAGATCCTTTGAGATGAGAGAGCTACACTTAGGAGTGAGTGCAACCATCTTTCCATCATCCCACTTTCTCTTTTTCATGATGAGTTCCTTCAAAAACTTGGTGTAGTGTAGAACTTGATCAAGCATATCTAAGAAAGAGACACTGATTTGGATGTTCTTCATTTTTGACATAAATCGAAGAAACTTATCGTCCATCCCATTCTTCCTCTTAACCCTTTGAGGATAGGGTAGATGAGGAGCATATGGTGGTGGTGACATATACACTTCTTCTTCTGCAACTACTTCTTCATACAGAAGAACCTTCTCTCTTGACCCTTCTTTTTCTTCCTTATCTTTGTTAAGAGTCACCACCTCACTCACCTTAGCCTTCTCATTCACTTCTTGAGAAGCTAACTCCTTTCCACTTCTCAAGGAAATTGCATTCACATTTCCTCGAGGATTCATTTCTGTTGAACTAGGAAGAGAATCGGATTGTCGGTGAAAATTTACTTTTGCTATTTCTCCAAGTTGCATTTCCATGTTATGCATAGCAATAGCTTGTCCCTTAAGAATTTGCTCCAAGTTGTTTTGCCTTGATCCTTGCTGATTTATAGCATTTAGGATCTGTCCTTGTTGGCTAACAACTCCACCAACTTCTTGCATAAATTTATCCATTTTCTCAACCTTCTCTTCCATAGCTCCCATTCTATCCGTCAAGTAAGCACGTGGTTGAAAACCAGGCGGTGCTCCTTGTGGTACACGTAGGGAAGTCCTTTATCAGGAATAAGTGCCATGTTATCCGCACTATTTCCTCCTTTCCGCGAAAAGTTGGGATGATTCCTCCATCCTGGATTATAGGTGGAAGAATATGGGTTATTTCCCATCCTATTTGCTCCTTGGCCTTGGCCACTAACATAATGTGCTTGCTCCAATGGCAAGCTCATCATTGCGCATTGATCCATCTCATGACCAAAATTGCCGCAAATCTCACAAAGCAATGATGCTTCTACCATTTTGACTTTACTTGCGCTCATTTCATTCATTCTCTTCGTCAGCAATGATAATTGACCTTGTACACTATCCTCATGACTAAGGTTGATTATTCCTTTTTGATCTCTAATCGGTTGCTTTCCTTTATCCTTAGTCCTTAAACAGTTTGTAATGGACAACTCTTCTAGGACATGATAGGCATCATCCTTGTCCTTCCTCAAGAAGTTTCCATTAGAAGCTGAATCCACCGTCCCCATTGTAGTTGGTTCAAGACCATAGCAAAAGGTTTGGAGTAAAGACTCCTCCGACAAACAATGGTGTGGACAACTCCTTTGCAATTCCTTGAACCGATCCCATGCTTCACTCAAAGACTCATTCTCAAATTGTTAGAAGTTATTAATCTCCTTAACAAGTTGCTTAGTCTTTGAGAAGGGGAAATACTTCTCTAGGAATGCATCCACTAACTCATCCCATGTAGCAATTGGTGTCTTTACCAACTGCTTATACCACAGCTTTGCCTTGTCCCTCAAAGTAAATAGAAATAACCTTAGCTTCTTAGCATCCTCGGAAAATCCATTATACTTGAAGGTATCGGCTAATTCCAAGAAATCCGAAATATGTTCATTTGGATCCTTACTCGATAAACCAAAGAATTGGACTGAGTTTTGGAGCATTTGAATCACAGCCGGCTTAATCTCAAAATTGTTTGCTTGTATCAATGGGTTCTGAACTCCCAATCTTGCCCCTTTCCAAGTAGGCTTAGAATAATCCATTAAAGATCATCGTGGAGCTCCATCCTCTAAGTTATCTCTAGGTGCCTCATCCCTTTGTTGACCCGGATTCTCCATTCTTTCCTTAGCTCTTCTTTCTCGTCGTAACAACCTCTCTATCCTAGCTATGTCCGCATCAAGAAACAAAGGAGGAGTGGTTATGGATTGAGTTAAGGGCATGCAAACACTCGTTGTACCCAAGCATTGTAACCTAAGAAAAATAATGTCCTAATCCAAGTTTTCAAGCTAAACTAAACATCTATTCCTCAAGTCCCCGGCAACACTGCCAATTGACGAGAAGGATTTTTGCGTGTCTCCTTCCTCGCAGTAAAGATAAGTACGGGAATGTTGTCCCACAAAGACTTGGTTATAAGCTGCTAACTAGACTTGACTACTAGTTAAGGACTAGATAGTTTGGATATTGGCGAAGACGATCATTAACTCTAAGCGTAACTAATTGACACCTAACTACAAGACACACAATCAATTTCCAAAACACAATATACACTTCAATCAAAAGCACATGTCATGATTTAAGCACTTCAATCAAAGCCACAAGTCACGATTACAAATTATAACGATTCTAACAAATTAAGAGAAATGGGCAAGGTACTTATAAAAATCCAAATAACATAATGATACAAAGGGGTTACAAAGTTCAATTGTGATCTGAGTGTTTCTAAGGCAACATATTCATGCTCTCGCAATAAATAGTCTA